>BQNB010019302.1:0-67010 GCA_026074375.1 Tanacetum coccineum
AGGTCTTGATTTTTTCTTACCTTGGTCAAGGGTGAAGAGTTTGGATTTGCCTAGTATTTTATATATACTATATTGCGAGAACCATATATCAATCATGAATGCATCTAGTCTAACCAACTAATGCAACAAATGTATGTATGTCCCGTGAAAACTCCTTTGTATGAATGCAATGTTTGAAAACGGTTATAGTCCAACAAAAACATTTTACCTGGTTCTCTATAACCTAGCTCTGATACCAATCTGTAACACCCCTAAATTGGGTCACAACGGAATATGGGTCTAGGGGTGGTACTTCATAGATCAATAGCACAAGATATATATAAGAACGTCCATTTAAAAGTCATTTAAAACTGATACATTAGATTTAACAAATTGTTGTTACATAAGTCTGAAACTTCACTTGTTTATTGTTCAAAATACAAAGATTTTAGTCAATAACAAATATATCCCCAAAATGTAATGCAACCAAATCTTTTATGCATATGACTTCTAAAATAACGACCACTAATGTTTCCCTTGTCTTGTACCTCATTGATCTCTTGAGAAATCATTGCTTAAAACATCAACAATAATGTTGGTGAATTCATAGGTTTGTAGAATGTATAATGTAAGACCGAAAGATTTCCCCATGATAATGCAACAGATGCAAACATCATGAAATGTAATTACGTTTCCCTAAGCGCATGACACTGAAGCTCGACATGTATGAATTGCAATATAAATTGCCAACATTGCCCGTGATGATGTTCTAACCCACAACATCCTAAATCCGACATGATATACGTTCGTTGTCAGGCATACCAGCATAGTGAGCATGACTCACCCGAACAGGGATGTCAATCCCAAATAGATCTATTTATAACGTTCGCGCTCACAACAAGTAATTGACAGTTCATGATAATGGGCTCAGAAGGTTATCGCTACTTAGGCAAACACGTAATCGTAATGTAAAATGTCCACTTGGGTCCAATTGTAAAACATGCATATGTTTCTCACCCCAAAACTTGTAAATCATTATAAATGTAAAACGTGGGGCTATGAACGCACCTTGAGTGAGTGAATCGATAATGTAAATCACTAACAGAAAATGCGTCACGAATACGCCCGAATGCAACCTAATTAATTATAGGTCGTATGAGTACTAAGTACTTTAAATAACTAATACCGTATATAATTCTATATAGCTACATCACCATCTAATTGTACTTGTGAAATCATATTTATAAAGTTAAAATGTTTATAAATATTACTTTAGTAAAAATGGCGTAACTTTATCGTTTTAAGTCCATTTCTTACGTTTCTTATGTCTATGATTTCGTATTAAGAAGAGTTATCATAATATTACATTTTCATATTTTAAGTCCTCTGGTGAACAGTACTTTTTACTTCATATACTTTTATAAATTTAACTATCGTAAACTCGTAAACGTCGTATCTTATTCGTTTTAACTCCGATTTTAGTGATTTTTCAAGCACGTCTTTGTAAATAAAAGTTTTATCTAGCTAATGTATTTTCAAAAATGTATCTAAGATGAATAGTGATTTTTATTGTTCATAGTTTATAAATTATTTTTTATACACTTTAATTATCGTAAACATGAAAAAAAATCCATAACTCCTTCGTTATTGATCGAAAAATTATGATTCTTAATGTTTTGGAATCCTAAAAATATGTACTTTCTGATAAAAATAACCAATCATTTATATCAAAGGTGAATTGTAATAAATGTTTATAAAATTTCTTTTATAAATGCGTTTATTATCGTATAACTTGCAAATGCCGTATCTTCTTCGTTATAAATCGTTTTTTCGAGTTCTCTACATGCCTACGATCCTTGTAACATGTAGTATTTTATAAAAATATAAAATCAATACTTTATATTCGAATTTAAAACAGACCTTTTTGATATTTTTGTTAGAAAATATGTTTAAACTTGTTTTTATAACTTTTTAGTTTAGTAAATTTGTTACAATTCTTCTACAACAACTTATACCACATGTCTTACACACTTAAGGTCTTTAGTCCATGATTTATCCAAATATTGTCCATGATAACAAGATCTCACAACACTTGTACTTATAAACTTAATAAGTAACTTTTTAAACCATTAACTTATATATACTTCTATAAATTAATCCAAATTCATATAATATATATACTTCTATTCTCACATGTTCTCAACATCAATATAGCATATGACAAAGTATATCATAACATGATCACATGTAAAAATCCATTTTACATGTAAATAAGTTTCTTAGATGATGATTCACTATATAAACATAATATACATTTGAAATCACAAATAAAAAGAGTTTAAGGGTTTTAGATAACCTTAGTATGATGAATGGTGATAAATAACAAGATCTAAACCCTAGTTTAGATAATAAACTCAAGCTTCCAAGACAAAGAAAATTCTAATTCTAATGAAACCCTAATCTAAAACCTTTCTTGATTAACCTTTGTAAATGCTTAATTAAACCTTCAAACCTTTTTGGTATATCTTAGATATGTTGTTAAAACACTTGAATGTGTTGTAAATAAAATTTGTATGGATTTGGTAAGGGTGTTTGTAGTGAGCCGTGGGCTAGAGGGAGAAACAAAGAGACATTGTAAACTTTTTTACTTAGTGAATGAGTTGTGTGTTACTTCCTTACTAGTTGCTTTTCTTTTATACTACTAGGACTTAAGTCAAGTATACTATTAAGAGTGGTCAAGATTCAAAGGAACAATGAGAGGGAATTAAGGAGAGTCTTTGGTCAAAACTAGTCCTAGTCCTTAAGGTTTAATGAGTTGAGGTTGTACAAGTTATAATTTGGTGATTTGTGTGCTTCATATCCCATTGGGATCACTTTCTATCCGAAATATTAGGGGGGGAGGTGCTAGTTGGTGATTTTTGTTATCTTGTATAAAATCTTGCATTATTTGAAGTATAAGTTGGTAACTTTAAGTATAAAGGTAAAACTTGTAATGTGTAGGTTCTAGTTGGTTTATTTTATGTACAATTTGACCAACAATGTTAACATACGTGAAATTTTATAAAACTTTAGGTATTGGGTATAATAATGAGTATTTGTTGAAGCGTAGAAAAGTTTTGGTGGTTCCGGGAATGCCTAAATGTATTTTATCGCGAAACGTAAACACTTTACGTAACTAATAAAAATAAAAATGTACAAAGTTAATAATTATCCTCTAAATAATTATCTAACACTTGCTTGACGTAAACATTTAATTGTTTGATGCCCATTTACGTTGAATGATAATTTTTAGCTTACGCGATTTAACTTAACGATTAAAATTAAAAGCAAACACGTACGAGCCTGAAAATAAATAGTGAAATATATAACGTCATACAATGACCTAAAACACGGATTGTTACACTATAAGCTAATAACTTAAATCCGAAATATTAAGTATTTCGAAAAGGTTAAGCTAAAAGCTATTAGGATCTAAAGCTAGATCTAAAATTAAAATTGAAAACTAAATCGGCAAAAGCTTGTTCGAATAAGCTATGAGCTAGCTTATCCGATCATTAAGCTAGGTGAATAAGCTTCTTGAAATAAGCTATATGAAGCATATTCGAAAACTTAAAACCAAAAGTATTTGAAATAAGCTAAACCGAATAAGCTATGGTTAAGCTATCCGAATAAAATCTAATCTCAATAATCCGAAAATAAGCTATAGAAGAGCTTATTCGAATATATAAGCTACGAATGAAAACATAAAATATATAAACTAATTTAAACCTCTCTTATAAAATTCTAAAAGCTATTTTATAGTAGATAAGCTCTTAATAAGCTCATATAAGCTTATAAGTGCTTATTTATTTGTAAAAGAGCTTAATAGAAATTTATAACAAGGAATAGAGGATTAAAGAAATAAATAGGATCAAGTAACACCAATCTTCTAAACATTCATCTTTATTAATAAACCTTATCAATAAGCTAGAGTTTACAAAATAAGCTACCTAATCTATTATAATAAGCTAGTCTATTACAAGTTCTAAACTAATACAAAATATAAACTAATCTAATTTTTGTGAAAGAAAGTATGAAAAAATTATATTAAGAATGAACTGGAGAGGGGATAAATATCCTCTAGATTAGAGGTGATGAGATGTTCTATCCAATGAGAATCCTTCATGTGGCAAGGGTGATGAGCAAGATATGAGGTGGAGAGGATGTAGTGTTCTATCCAATAGAGGGGTGACAAGTGGACCAAGTGACTTAAAAATATGGCGTGGAGAGTGTAATTTTCAGAGTTTTATTTAATTAATATTTAAGAATATTGTTTGGCCCATAAAATGTGAACCGGGTCGAGTTTTTGGGCAAGGTCGGGACCGTTGGATTCGTTTTTACGAGCTTTATCCAATGGTGTGCTCGTAGCCTCTCTTAGATTTTGTCTTGACTTCGAAAAATGCACAAACTTGATCGAGTCGAGTCTGAAAATCTTTGTTTTTGCTCTGTTTTCAATCCTCTGTACATGTAAAACAAAATAACAACCCACAAGCATATTTGCAATACAATTATATATATTTATGAGTTATTCGTCTATTTTAGTGTGTTTTCTGGTATAAAATGATGTGTGTTTAAGCACATATCAAAATTCCCCCACACTAAGCTATTGCTGGTCCCCACGCAATGTTTATTATACACGCTAGGAAAGAAAATCTTTTAACCACCCTTAACTAATAATCCCTCACATCAAACAAGAACAGAAAGGTGTTCATCAAGGGGGTATAAGAAAAATTATTTGCTTCGAAAATGCCCTGTTTTAACCATTTATTCATTAATAGATAACAAAACTAAGTTAAAATTTTATTCAAATTATATAAAAGGCTTTAAGAACGGAATACACGCAAACTAGGTGTCTCCATGAGACAATGATCATCATCCTCGATTTTCCTAATCCCCAAACCAAGCTTAAATCGAAATCATTGCTAAACATAAGTATAGATGCTAACACTACTCATAAATGTTAATTGTGTAAGCGCAACTACTTCTTGCTCCCTTATTTCTAATTCCTCTAAGGATTTTATTTGGAAAACATAAAGTGAAATGAGATCACTTATTATAATAGATTATGGTCTTATTATTATAAAGGTGCCCGATTTAAACATTAATTAGTTTGAAATCCTTTCCTAGAGAACCGATTTGATGAAAACAAGATCCACATTAAGGTTCTAATTTAACAGGATTTAGGGGATATTTTTTTTATTTTATCTGAAACAACTCAACTATGAGTCCAGAGACGAAGGCTTTATTTAGATATCCCAGAGTTAAAATTTGGCTTTATTATTATTATTATTATTATTATTATTATTATTATTATTATTATTATTATTACTATTATTATTATTATTATTATTATTATTATTATTGCAGCAGTATTAGCCCTTGGTCCTTTAAAAAACTGAGACAATGGGAGCGAACCATCAGGAAACAGTAGTCTTATTTCGACCTCGGAAATTTCCTCAACCTTTTTGAATTCTGAGTCAACGGCCGCGAACCGTCAGGAAACAGTAAATGTTTATCGGTCTTGGATTATTATTATTATTACCTCCACCCTTTAAACATACGAGACAATAGCAACAAACTATAAGGAAATGATTGTCTTATTTCAGCTTTGGTTTATTACATTTTATTATGGCCAAATTTAGAGTCTTGTGGTCTTTTAACTTCCGAGACAACGGTAGCCAACCTTTAGGAAACGGTAGCCTATTTCCCCACAACACTAACAAAACCTTGATGTGTACCTTACTTTCATCAGAAGGAATTCTCTAAGAAGGGATTAAAAACTAAGAATTGTAAAAACCGTGCAAATTAATTTATTGAAAATTATTTTATTGCGTTTATTTAGCTGATAGGAGCAAAAAGCCACAATTAACCTCTATGAGCTCTAAAGAGATCCAACTACTCCATGTTTAGCATCTAACTTATACCTAGCTCTATCATTTTTCGTTCTTTGCAAAAAAAAAGTCTTGCAAACGCTTAGTCTCAAAAGTTAAGGGGAAAGCTAGAGTGCAATACTCGGTCAAGTAAAAAATCTCCCTTGTTCTAGCCTACGAGCCTACTTATTTTAACACATTTTATATTTTTTTTTATATAAAATAAAACAATATATTGGTCAAAACAGGGTTGCATGGGGCACAGACAGACACAAGTATGATCATTTCGATAGAAATCCCCCCCAAACTTAGAACTAAATATTAGCCTTAATGTTCAAAAATGTCGGGTGCCACCCCACACTTAAGAATGAAAGAGGCAAATGCTAAAAATTCTAAATGTGAAAGGGGAGAACAATTTCAGATATTATATATGATCAGGACTGAGGACTTCCCTGGATATAATCATGCAATTGTTCGGAGACCGAGTGTTGGAGGATTGAAAATAAGCACGGTAATCTTCATGATCATAGAGAATCCTAGAAACAAAAACAGATAGCCATGAAACACAACATCGAGAGAAGCACTCCCCCACACTTATTTATTATTACTACTAAACTACTTTAGTAATATACTACTAATAGGATAAACACGGGTTGCCTCACGAGAAATGCTTGTTTATTAACGAGTCACTAGCTTGACTCGCCTAAAATTAAATTATAGTCTAAAGGGCAGGACGATTCAATCTTCGGTGGAACTTCTTTCAAAATTTCGAGTCGACGTCAGTAACAATTATTCCAGGATCAAAAACTTCATTTTCGTCACCCGAATCAAATAAATTTAATGAGTGAACTTTAGAGAAATTTTCAAGAAAGACGAGGCTAAAACCGTATGATAAAGAGAATAATAGTCTCAGCCAACTATGTCAAAAACATAATGAGATCCAAAAATGCCATAACGAAATTGTAAGAAGGTAAGGATTGGGTTAGGCATGGTTAAATCAAAATTTAACTTTCCATACGAAGGTGGGCTTTGTGTGGTACTTTGTGAGCTATGAATTTGCACCTCTTCCATTATAGTCTCTATTTCAGACTCATCACTCTCCTCATTCTGAATATCAAAGATAGGATTGTCTGAATTTAAAGTAAATTCAGAATCGAAGTCAAACAAAGGATTTGTAATAGCCATATCGAAAGTTTTTAAAATCGGATCATGAGAATCCAAGGGTTTCTCGAGTACCCTTGGATTGGAACAAGGTCATCAATATCCTCATAAGAATTAAGTTCTATTTCCTCATCCCCCATTAAAAAGGTATCCATTGATTCCCTAATAAGTGGATCGATCTCAGATTTATCTGCTTCTGAAGGTTCAACCTCATCAATCTCATCAGAGTATGTATATTCAATAGTGTTAGGATGACCTGGTCATTGCTCATGTTGAAGATTTTGACTTATGTATGTTATTTGCTTTCTAAGGACCTTAATCTGTGCACTCGACGTGGAAGTAGTCTCAGAATAATGAGCACTCACACCAGTGGTAGTGTCATAATAAACTTTGGTGTCCCACTGAAAATGATGAAGTGTCATATTCTTGATTAAATCATATGCTTCTTGAGGAGTCTTACGCATGATATTACCGCCGACAGCCATCATAATTTTTTCTCGATCAGTCATTGTTATTCCATGATAAAACGTTAGGATTTGATCAACAAGTAAGATTCTATGATCTGGACATTTTCGTAAACATGATTTGAATCTTTCCCAAGCTTCAAATACCGACTCCATGGGCAATTGCCGAAAATTCAAAATGTCTTTCCTAAGCTGCAACGCCTTCGAAAAAGGGTAGTATTTTGATAGAAACTTGGAGACCATATCTTCCCAAGCATGAATAAAATGAGTTTTAAGATGATAACACCAAGATTCAGCTTCGTGGGTTAAAGAAAATGGGAAAAGATTTAGATTGACGATGTCTTGAGAAACTCCATTTTGCTTGATGAATTGGGTGATAGATAAATACTTGTCTAGGTGCTCGTTTGCATCTTCATCTTTAAATCCTTGGAATTGACAATTCTGTCGAAGCAGCTGAACCATATGATTTTTCAATACAAAACCAGTTACCAGAACGGTTGTCGAAGAGACCGATCCTCTTCTACCGATAAGTGACGGCTTATGAAGTTCCTCCATGGTCTGAAGATCATGGGAATGAAACGGTGAAAAATTAGGATTTTCTCAAAACATTTTTGGTTTTTTTTTCAAACACGAAAATGAACTTTTAAAAGAAAGGATCTTCAAGGCACTAACTCGAAACACAATGCAAAAATCGTACAAATCTCCCCAGAAACGGCGCCAAAAACTGATACGTCGTAAACGTGTCGAGTAATAATATAGTATTTCCCGTTCGATAAAAGAATTACTTGAGGACAAGTAATAATTCAATCTTCAGGAGTCGTGTCCACGGTGAGAAATGGATAGAAATTCATGTTGATGTCTTTTATTGGATGCTTGATTATCATATATTTTTGGTTGGTTTTATAGAATAAAAAGCTATACAAATGATTAAAACTAAGGAATATTAAGCTAAAAGATCTAAAAGATATGTCTAACGGATATGCTTGTCAAGTGAGACGAAAATATCATTAAGTGCGAAGGAGAGTTTTAATTGATGAATTAGTACCCGTTTAAAAACTTATTTTCTCACAACGTTGGTTTATTTTGAAAACAATCCTTTATTTTGGTATAAATTACTAGATTAATGTTTGATTATCCTAACGGCTTTTGCCTGTCAGAATAACAAAAAAAAATCTAAATAATTCGAAAATTATTAATCAACAATCCCCTCTATTTCACACTTAATTCTCTAGTGACTACTCACTTAACAAGCATATAATATTCTACTCACTAATCATGACTACTAAGCTAGCATCAATCAAATTAACAATCATTATCATAAACGTATTTTTCTAAACTAATTATTAAACTAAAACTATTACGGATTGAAAAAGGTAAGAAAGTAGAACCCGTTTGACGAAATGGAGACGAACTAAACTATCTGATCTTATAAACTAAAAAAACCAAAGTTTATTTCTCTTTTAGATTTTATTTAACTAATTAGATAATAAAGTTGTAAGCTTTATATACTAAAAAGCTTTATAAAATCTATAAAAAGCTCTAAACTTTGAGAATTAAGCTAGCTTCTAAGACCCTTAAGCCTCTCGCCTAGATGTGGATATAGATTCACCAACTTTAAGTACATACAATCAAGGTTAGTACAAATAAGCTATATTAATAAGTTATAAGATAATAGCTTAAATCCGAAATATTAAGTATTTTGAAAAGGTTAAGCTAAAAGCTATTAGGATTTAAAGCTAGATCTAAAATTAAAAGTGAAAACTAAATCGACAAAAGCTTGTTCGAATAAGCTATGAGCTAGCTTATCCGATCATTAAGCTAGGTTAATAAGCTTCTTGAAATAAGCTATATAAAGCATATTCGAAAACTTAAAACCAAAGTATTTGAAATAAGCTATGGTTAAGCTATCTGAATAAAAGCTAATTTTAATAATCCGAAAATAAGCTATAGAAGAGATTATTCGAATATATAAGCTACGAATGAAAACATAAAAGATATAAACTAATTTAAACCTCTCTTATAAAAGTCTAAAAGCTATTTTATAGTAGACAAGTTCTTAATAAGCTCATACAAACTTATAAGTGCTTATTTATTTGTAAAAGAGCTTAATAGAAATTTATAACAAGGAATAGAGGATTAGAGAAAAAAATAGGATCAAGTAACCCCAATCTTCAAAACATTCATCTTCATTAATAAAGCTTATCAATAAGCTAGAGTTTATAAAATAAGCTACATAATCTATTATAATAAGCTAGTCTATTACAAGTGCTAAACTAATACAAAATATAAACTAATCTAATTTTTTTGAAAGAAATTATGAAAAAAATTATATTAAAGAATAAAGTGGAGAGGGGATAAATATCCTCTAGATTAGAGGTGATGAGGTATTCCATCCAATGGGAATCCTCCATGTGGCAAGGGTGATGAGGAAAATATGAGGTAGAGAGGATGAGGTGTTCTATTCAATAGAGGGGTGACAAGTGGACCAAGTGACTTAGAAATATGGCGTGGAGAGTGTAATTTTCAGAGTTTTATTTAATTAATATTTAAGAATATTGTTTGGCCCATAAAATGTGAACCGGGTCGAGTTTTTGGGCGAGGTCAGAACCGTTGGATTCGTTTTTTGAGCTCTATCTAATGGTGTGCTTGTGGGCTCTCTTAGATTTTATCTTGACTTCAAAAAATGCACAAACTTGATTGAGTCGAGTCTGAAAATCTTTGTTTTTGCTCAGTTTTTAATCCTCTGTACTTGTAAGACAAAATAACAACCCACAAACGTATTTGCAATACAATTTATATATTTATGAGTTATTCATCTATTTTAGTGTGTTTTTTGGTATAAAAATGATGTGTGTTTAAGCACATATAACCCTTGCCCTTTTTCTGTGATTTGAATGTTCTAATTCAGCCCTTTGACTAGTTGACGTTTGTCAGTTTCGTTAGAACTTATACCGTGTTGACGATGATGAATTTATGTGATTGAGGTGTTTTGTGGTATATGGTGTATAATAATCTATTTTAGAGGGTATTATTATGTTAATTGTGTTCCGGGTGGTTTGACTTGTGAATAGTGTGAGATGCTGAAAACGAGTCCTTACATGTCCGATAATATTCAAAATGATTTTTGGGAAGTTTAATATGGAAATAAGTCGTGTAAATACTATAGGTTATGGGAAAAATAATTTTAAAGTGAATGAAAATGATAAATAACTTTGGGAAATATTTTACGATTGAGTTTTTTTGTGTTTTAAGTGAACCCGACACAAAACAAAGACTCCCGAGACCCCCTTGGATCCTATCCAGGTTCGAGACAAAGGAAGGGGACAAGGAGGCATATTTTTAGCTAGTTGGTCCCTAGGTGGTACTAGTGATTGTCGTATATGATTTCAAATACACACACACACTTCACAACAACACACAAAGATCATTTTGTTCTTTCCTCTCTTTCTCTTCTTGCGTCAGACCTAAGCACACACACACACACACACTTTATTTTTCAACTTTGTTTAAAAACATAAAGATTTGCGGAGTCATGGGTTGATTCTAATATTCGGGTTATTATTTAAACTACGTTTGGGTAGTCGGATCGTGTCTTAGCTCGTTTTCAAAACCATCTTTGTAAGTTTTCTAAATCTTGATTTAACTTGTACTTTGTGTGTTAAATGATGCATAGAAGCTAGTTGTACGGTGCATTTATTAAAAATCGAAAATGAAAAGTTTGCGAAAGGTTATAAAGGGTTCGGTTTGGGGTTCGAACAAAGGAAAAAGGAAATGAGGTTTTGTTAGTTTTTTGTCGTGGTTGTGATGGTTGAAAAACATTTATTTGCTATGTATCTTATTTTGGATATTGGATTATTTGGCTTATTATTAAGCAATTTTCGAGCTTATTTTGGGCTTATTAGCTCACGGCAATTTAAGGGTACACAAGAGAAGTGTTTTTGGTTATTTACCTCATATATCGTGTATGGTGATAACCGAATATATTACGTAGCATATTAGCTTATTTAAAAGCTTTTTATAGTTTTTGGGAGCTTATGGGCTCACGACCCAATAAGACTCTTTAAGTCGTGGCTTATTAAGAGCTTATTGTTGTCCGGGTTATTTTGTTAGTTATTGTTTTGGGCTTATATTTACTAATGGACTTTGGTATTGGGCCTAAAGTATATATTATACATATGAATATCTTAATGGGTCCTTATTGGGCCTTAAGGCCCAATAAGCATAAACTAGTTGTGTTATGAGTTTTGACGAACTTTTGGAAAGCGAAACACGTTTTTGGGAAATATACTTCGATAAGCGTTGCGAGATATGATTTTGGTGTTTTGTCGAAAAGTGATAAATTGTGAAAAATGTTTGAAATTAAGGTTTAAAACCTTGGAAAACGATGTATAAACGAACGGGTCATGTCGAAATTTCATAAAAAGTCTATACTTAGAAAATTTACTCAAAACGCGATTTTTGATAAAATAATAAAATATTATTATTTTAATAAGTCAACTAAAAGACGAAAAATATATTTTTCCAAAACTTTTCTAAATTGTTTAGTTTAATTAACGCTTTCGTCCTTATAATTTAAACGATGAATTAATGGTAACTAAGAGTACCGAATGGAATTACCTAGATATATATAAGTATTTATTATCTTATATTACTTATCTATTATATTAGCAAGTTATAAGTATATTTATTATACTAAAGTATGAGTTGGAAGTATGTTATTTTTGAAGATAAGTCATCAACCATCACACCACTAAAAACGTTAAGGGTGACTGTACAACGCGCGTCTGACCTCTATGCATCAAACCCAAAAACTGTTTTGGAAATAAATGTCTAGGTGGAACATTAATTGGACTAGGTCGTGTTCGGACGTCGTTGCATTTGCTTGTGTGATATTGAGTTTGCTGCTTGAGGTGAGTTCTCGTAGCCCCACTTTTTAAATTTTTTCTGTTGGGGGAAAATGATACTCAAATGTGTTTTGAACTGTTTTTCTAAACTGTGTGAAATGTGGTTTTATTTTTGGGACAATTATGTGCTTATGACTGCTATGTGAATATTATGTGGTATGATTGTTCATTCATGCATCGAGGTGCATGGCAAGGTTTGCTTATCATGGATTTGCTATGTTTGTGAAAGGTTGCCCTATGTAAATGCTCCAGTACTGGGAGGCCGTTAGGTGCGTATAACCTCGGGGTTGCGACCCCAAGAGCATTGGTATATGCTGGTTTGATGACTAGCAGGGATGCTAGGTCATGGTACATGATTAGCCGGGATGCAAAGTCATGGGTTTGATTGTATTTGCATATATTCACTGTCATATTGCACAATTGTCCAACTGTTTGAAAATATTAGCACAACAACTAGGTTTCTTCAAACCTACACCAACATTATTCTTGACGTTTTCGAGTATCATTTTCAGGTTAAGTTAATGATCAGTAAGGTTGTGATGCGAGATAGCAGACTTTAAGGGTATCCTATATGGATCATGTATTTAGAAGTCTTGCATTTGGTGTTTGTTTGAACTTAGTGCTATGAGGTTTGGTTAAGACTAGTATGGACCCCTACGTGGGCTTTGGTTGTAATAATTGATGACTATTTGAAGTGTTCTTGATTGGGATCTCAATCAAGTCTGTACTTGAGATAAAAGATCACCATGACACTTATTAATGCATTTTAGTTTTCTCTATCTTGTACCTTGTGTTATGATTGATCATTCTTTATCTCATGCCTGTGTTTCCGCCTATGTCGGCCTGTGATAGATTGGTAATCAGAGCCGAGGTTATAGAGAACTAGGTGGTTTGGCCTAGACTATAACCTAGGAGTCTTCATATAGTTGCGTTATAGGATCTATGTGCGCGGTGTTCCGCTTATACGTGCTTATATGAGTATATACTATACCGTATTAGTAAAGTCGATCATTGAAATGTGTGAGCCTAATATTGGGTACGACTGGGAAAGGATACGGATAGAAATACGGTATCCAATGTAGTTATAAACGTATCATGACTCATGAGTATTTAGTATTATCGTTCACACAAGTCGGTGTTGACACCTTAGGACCGTATTATGTGCATCATAGTATATTAAGTTATACTATATATATGGTAACCTTCCCGCCTACCTAATGTTACCTATGTCCTCCCTGGTGTAGATAATTTCACCAAGAATGATAACACAAAGTGCTGGCCGGGCAACTGCCGCACCACGAGGAGGAAGGACGATTAGACAGACTGGTAGAGGAGGTGGTAGAACTAGAGGTCGATCTGGTGATCCAGGTAATGGTAGGATTGATGGTCAAGGTGGCCAAGTAGGTGATCAAGGTAGTCAGGCGAATGATGGTGTTGACAAAGTCCCCGACTTCTCCACTATCATTGCACACCATTTGCAGAATTTACTTCCTACTATTGTAGCCCAAGTAGGCAGCCAAGGTAGCGATCAGGGAAATGGTAAGAACCAAAATGGCGATGCCATCAATGACAACATCCAAGGTGATGTTAGGAATGTCATTGAGAACAACGACCATAGAGGTTGTACCTATAAGGAGTTCTTAGCTTGTAACCCAAAAGAGTATGATGGTAAGGGAGGTGCTATAGTGTATACCCGTTGGATTGAGAAGATGGAGTTAGTTCAGCATATGAGAGGGTGTAGGGATAATCAGAAAGTGAAGTACACTGTTAGATCATTCGTTGGTAAGGCTCTTACGTGGTGGAACTCTCAGATCCACACATGAGGTCGAGAAGCCGTTGTAGGTATGTCTTGGGAAGACTTTAAGACTTTGACTAGGGAAGAATTTTTCTCGAGTAATGAGATGCAAAAGTTGGAAACTGAGTTGTGGAATCACGTCATGGTCGGGGCTGGCCATGTTTCGTATACTGATAGGTTCCATGAGTTGGCTAGGTTAGTTCCTCACTTAGTTACCCCTGAGAACAAAATGATTGAGAAGTACATTTATGGCCTTGCTCTACAGATCCGAGGGATGGTGGCAGCAACTGAGCCAACGACTATTCGAAAGGCGGTGCAGATTGCTGGCACACTGACTGATAAGGCCATTAGGAATGGGTCACTGAAAAAGAACCCGGAGAAGAGAGGAAATAGGGAAGAACCTAGTAAGAATAGGAATAGGAGAGATGATAACAAGAGAACTAGGACTGGGAATGCTTTTGCTACAACCACAAACCCTGTTAAGAGAGAGAACACGGGTGCGACACCTAAGTGTACCACCTGTAACTTTCACCATCCACCTGAGACACCCTGTCGCACTTGTTTCAACTGTAACCATCCATGACATTTTGCTAAGGATTGTAGAGTGGTGCCTAGGAATGTGAACCCCATAAATGCTAGAAACCCAACTGCTAGGACATGTTACGAGTGTGGTAGTATTTATCAATTCAAGACAACATGTCATAGGTTGAATCAGGCTCAAAGGCCAGGGAGAAACCATCAAACCCAAGTCATGGCTGTTAATGGGGGTCAGGGTCATAGGAACAACGGTAACCAGGCACGTGGAAGGGCATTTATGTTGGGAGCAGAGGAGGCTCGCCAGGACCCAAACATCTTGATGAGTACGTCCACTTTGAATAATCATTATGCCACAACCTTATTTGACTCTGATGCCGACTATAGCTTTGTTTCCACTACTTTCATACCTTTGTTAGGCATAGAACCCAGTTACTTAGGATTTAGTTATGAGATTGAGATAGCTAGCGGGCAGCTGGTAGAAATCGATAAGGTCATTAAGGGTTGCAAACTAGAAATAGAAGGTTACGAGTTTGATATTAATTTGATACCGTTTAGAAGCGGGAGTTTGATGTGATCATAGGAATGGATTGGTTGTCTAACCATAAGGCTGAGATAATTTGTCACAATAAGGTAGTTAGAATACCTCTACTAGATGGTAAGGTGCTTAGAGTGCTAGGAGAAAGATCGAAAGAGAAAGTGAGACACTTAATGAGTGCAAAGGAACAGAAACAAGAAGCACTTATTGTAGTCAAAGACTTTCCTAAGGTATTTCCAGATGACCTATCAGGATTACCCCTTAGTCGGGAAATCGAATTTCGGATTGAGTTAGTCCCTGGAGCAATATCGGTCATGAAATCTCCTATTGATTGGCACCTTCAGAAATGGAGGAGTTGTCGGGTCAACTCAAAGAACTCCAAGACAAGGGTTTCATTCGACCAAGCTCATCGCCTTGGAGAGCACCGGTATTATTTGTGAAGAAGAAGGATGGTTCCTTTAGGATGTGCATTGATTATAGAGAGTTGAACAAATTAACCATTAAGAACCGTTATCCACTCCCTAGGATAGACGATCTGTTTGATCAACTTCAAGGATCACAATAATTCTCTAAGATAGATCTTAGGTCCGGATACCACCAGTTAAGAGTGCATGAGGATGACATTTTAAAGACTGTGTTTAGAACTCGTTATGGACATTTTGAGTTCACAGTAATGCCCTTTGGTTTGACTAACGCACCAGCGGTATTCATGGATCTGATGAACCGAGTATGTAGGCCTTATCTAGACAAGTTTGTGATAGTGTTCATTGAAGACATCTTGATTTACTCTAAGACCCGAGAAGAGCATGAAGTGCACTTAGGGCTAGTCTTAGAATTGCTCAAGAAAGAGAAACTGTATGCCAAGTTTTTTAAGTGCGAATTCCAGTTGCGAGAAGTGCAGTTTCTTGGCCATGTGATTAATGGAGATGGTATTCATGTAGACCCTAGTAAGATTGAAGATGTAAAGAATTGGGAAGTCCCAAGAACTCCGTCTGAAGTTCATTTATTTTTAGGTTTGGCAGGGTATTATCGTCGATTCATAGAGAACTTTTCTAAGATAGCTAAGTCCCTGACCATTTTGACTCAGAATAGTAAGACCTTTGATTGGGGTGAGGAACAAGAAAGGGCATTTCAAACTTTAAAGGACAAGTTATGTAATGCACCTGTTCTAGCTCTCCTCGATGGACCAAAAGATTTTGTAGTGTATTGTGATGCGTCTGGATTATGATTGTGTTGATGCAAAGAGGTAAGGTGATAGCTTATGCATCTAGGCAGTTGAAAATCCATAAGAAGAATTACACCACCCATGATTTGGAACTGGGTGCAGTTGTGTTTGCACTTAAGATTTAGAGACATTATTTGTATGGGACAAAGAGTGTCATATATACCGATCATAAGAGTCTCTGGCATATCTTTAGTCAGAAGGAACTAAACATGCGACAACATCACTGGATAAAGCTTTTTAGTGATTATGACTGCGAAATTCGCTACCATCCTGGTAAGGTGAATGTAGTAGCTGATGCATTGAGTAGGAAAGAAAGGGTCAAGCCTAAGAGAGTTCAAGCTATGAATATGACCCTTCACTCGAGTATCAAGGGTAAGATACTAGCGGCTCAGGAAGAGGCATCTCATGAGTCTGCGGGGTTGCAGAAAGGACTAGATGAGATGATAGAACGTAGGAGCGATGGAGCCTTATACTACCTGGATCGAATATGGGTTCATTTGAAGGGTGATGTGAGAACCCTGATTATGGATGAGGCCTATAAGTTGAAGTACTTTGTACACCCAGGAACTGATAAGATGTATTATGACCTTAGAGATAGGTATTGGTGGCCGGGAATGAAGAAGGATATAGCTATGTATGTTAGTAGGTGTTTGACTTGTTTGAAGGTTAATGCTGAACATCAAAGGCCATCTGGCTTACTGTAACAACCTGAGATCCCTGAATGGAAATGGGAAAGAATAGCAATGGATTTTGTTATGAAGTTACCAAGGACTAGTAGTGGGCATGACACAATCAGGGTCATTATGGATCGGTTGACTAAGTCTGCTCATTTTCTACCTATGCGTGAGGATTATAAGATGGATAAGTTAGCTAGGATATATTTGAATGAGATTGTAGCTAGGCATGGTGTGCCGATCTCGATCATATCGGATCATGATAGTCGTTTCACATCAAGGTTTTGCCACTCAATGCAAGAGGCATTAGGAACCCGATTAGACATAAGTACGGCTTACCACCCTCAGACCGACGGTCAAAGTGAGCGTACTATTTAGACCTTGGAAGACATGCTTAGGGCATGCTTCCTTGACTTCGAGGGAAGTTGGGATGTTCACCTTCCATTGGTTGAGTTTTCGTATAACAATAGTTATCATTCAAGTGTGAGATGTGCACCGTTTGAGGCATTGTATGGTAGGAAGTGTCATTCCCCGATTATGTGGGAAGAGGTTAGAGAGGGTCAGTTGATAGGGCCTGAGTTAGTGCAAGAGACCACTGAGAAGATCTCGCAAATTAAGGATAGACTTAAGGCTGCGCGAGATCGTCAGAAAAGCTATGCCAATAAGAGGAAAAAACCCTTAGAGTTTAGTGTAGGTGAGTATGTCTTGCTTAAAGTGCCACCTTGGAAAGGTGTAGTACGCTTTAGGAAGAAGGGGAAATTAGCACCTAGGTTCGTTGGACCATTTGAGATCATTGAGAGGATCGGTCCAGTGGCCTATAGGTTAGATTTACTTGAGGAATTGAATGGTGTTCATGACACATTCCACGTGTCGAATCTTAAGAAGTGTTTGGCTGACCGAAGACTGCGAGTGCCTTTGGATGAGATCCGAGTTGATGTTAAGTTGAATTTTGTGGAAGAACCTATGGAAATCTTAGAGAGAGAGTTTAGGAAGCTTAAGCGGAGTAGAATTGCCATCGTCAAGGTTCGGTGGAATTCGAAGCGTGAACCTAAATTCACACGGGAACGTAAAGACCAGATGAGACTTAAGTAGCCACAATTGTTTAGTGCTAGTAGTAGCTGAATTTTAGGATCAAAATTCTTTTAAGTGGGTAGAATGTAACCCTTGCCCTTTTTCTGTGATTTGAATGTTCTAATTTAGTCATTTGACTATTTGACGTTTGTCAGTTTCGTTAGAACTTGTACCGTGTTAACGGTGGTTAATTTATGTGATTGAGTTATTTTGTGGTATATGGTGTATAATAATCCTTTTTAGAGGGTATTATTATGTTAATTGTGTTCCGGGTGGTTTGACCCGCAAATAGTGTGAGATGCCGAAAACGAGTCCAGACACGTCCGATAATGTTTAAAATGATTTTTGGGAAGTTTAATGTAAAAATAAGTCGTGTAAATACTCTAGGTTATGGGAAAAATAATTTTAAAGTGAATGAAATGCTAAATAATTTCAGGAAATATTTTACAATCGAGTTTTTTTTAAGTTTTAAGTGAACCCGACACAAAACAAAGACTCCCGAGACCCCCTTGGATCCTATCCGGGTTCGAGACAAAGGAAGGGGACAAGGAGGCATATTTTTAGCTAGTTGGTCCCTAGGTGGTACCAGTGATTGTCTTATATGATTTCAAATACACACACACTGCACAACAACACACAAATATCATTTTTTCTCTCATCTCTTTCTCTTCTTGCGTCCGACCTAAGCACACACACACACACACTTAATTTTTCAACTTTGATAAAAAAACATGAAGATTTGCGGAGTCGTGGGTTGATTCTAGTATTCGGGTTATTGTTTAAATTACGTTTGGGTAGTCGGATCGTGTCTTAGCTCGCTTTCAAAACCCTCTTTGTAAGTTTTCTAAATCTTGATTTAACTTGTACTTTTGTGTGTTAAATGATGCATAGAAGCTAGTTGTACGGTGCATTTGTTAAAAATCGAATAAGGAAATTTTACGAAAGGTTGTTTAGGGTTCTTCGGTTTGGGGTTCAAACAAAGGAAAAAGGAAATGAGGTTTTGTTAGTTTTATTGTCATGGTTGTGATGGTTGAAAAACTTTTATTTGCTATGTAGCTTATTTTGGATATTAGAATATTTGGCTTATTATTAAGAAATTTTTGAGCTTATTTTGGGCTTATTAGCTCACGACAATTTAAGGGTACACAAGAGAAGTGTTTTTGGTTATTTACCTCGTATATTGTGTATTTGTGGACTATTTTGATAGCTTATAGTGATAACCGAATATATTACGTAGCGTATTAGCTTATTTAAAAGCTTATTATAGTTTTTGGGAGCTTATGGGCTCACGGCCCAATAAGCCTCTTTAAGTCGTGGCTTATTAAGAGCTTATTGTGGTCCGAGTTATTTTGTTAGTTATTGTTTTGGGCTTATATTTACTAATGGGCTTTGGTATTGGGCCTAAATTATATATTATACATATGAATTTCTTAATGGATCCTTATTGGGTCTTAAGGCCCAATAAGCGTAAACTAGTTGTGTTATGAGTTTTGGTGAACTTTTGGAAAGCGAAACATACTTATGAATTGATATTGAAAGTCGTTTTTGGGAAATATACTTTGATAAGCGTTACGAGATATGATTTTGGTGTTTTGTCGAAAAGTGGTAAATTGTGAAAAATGTTTAAAATTAAGGTTTAAAACCTTGGAATACGATGTATAAACGAACGGGTCATGTCAAAATTTCGCAAAAAGTGTATACTTAGAAAATTTACTCAAAACGCGATTTTTGATAAAATAATAAAATATCATTATTTTAATAAGTCGACTAAAAGACGAAAATTATATTTTTCCGATACTTTTTTAAATTATTTAGTATAATTAAACGCTTTCGTCCTTATAATTTAAACATTGAATTAATGGTAACTAAGAGTACCGAATGGAATTATCTTATATTACTTATATATTATATTAGAAATGTATAAGTATATATATTATACTAAAGTATGAGTTAGAAGTATGTTATTTTTGAAGATAAGTCTTCAACCATCACACCACTGAAAACGTTAAGGGTGATTGTACAACGCGTCTGGCCTCTATGCATCAAACCCTAAAACTGTTTTGGAAATAAATGTCTAAGTGGAACATTAATTGGACTAGGTAGTGTTCGGACATCGTTGCATTTACTTGTGTGATATTGAGTTTGCTGCTTGAGGTGAGTTCTCGTAGCCCCACTTTTTAAATCTTTTCCGTTAGGGGAGAATGATACTCAAATGTGTTTTGAACTGTTTTGCTGAACTGTACGAAATGTGGTTTTGTTTTTGGGACAATTTATGTGCTTATGACATCTATATGAAAATTATGTGGTATGATTGTTCTTGCATGCATCGAGGTGCATAGCAAGGTGTGATTAGCATAGATTTGCTATGCTTGTGAAAGGTTGACATATGTAAATGCTCTAGTACTGGGAGGCCGTTAGGTGCGTATAACCTTGGGGTTGCGACCCTAAGAGCATTGGTATATACTGGTTTGATGACTAGCGGGGATGCTAGGTCATGGTACATGTTTAGCGGGGATGCTAAGTCACGAGTTTGATTGTATTTGCATATATTTACTGTCATATTGCACAATTGTCCAACTGTTTGAAAATATTGGCACATCAACTAGGTTTCTTCAAACCTACGAGCTCACCAACATTATTCTTGACGTTTTCGAGTATCATTTTCAGGTGAAGTTAATGATCACTAAGGTTGTGATGCAAGATAGCAGACCTTAAGGGTATCCTATATAGATCATGTATTGAGAAGTCTTGCATTTGGTGTTTGTTTGAACTTAATACTATGAGGATTGGTTGAGAATAGTATGGACCCCTGCGTGGGCTTTGGTTGTAATAATTGGTGACTATTTGAAGTGTTATTGATTGGGACCACACTCAAGTTTGTACTTGAGATGAAAGATCATTATGACACTTATTAATGCATTTTAGTTTTCTCTATCTCGTACCTTGTGTTATGATTGATCATTCTTCGTCGCATGCCCGTATTTCCGCCTATGTCGGGGTGTGACAACACATATCATTAACTGAAAATGTTAGCATCGTTACTGGAGAAAATATTCAGCCTTTTGTATGGTGACGAAAAAGAGGCATTTCTTTAAAAAGTTATAACTTTAATTTATCAAGTCATTGACCAGGTATCTCGACCTGTTTCGTGTAGAATTCTTAAATCTAGATGTTAGCATTGGATCGGATAACAACCGAAGTCGGTGCCCACCAAGTCTTCTTACACGGGTAAGTTTATTTCTGGTTTTTTGGCATGTTTGCCACTAAATGAGTTGATTTGGTTATTTCTAGCACCGAATGCATTATAATGAAATTTGGTTGAGCTACTGTTAAGACTTCAGATGCTACCTTCTTATACTCATTATAGAGTCGATACTATTGTAGCTGAGTGTTATCACAAATATTTAGCTTTAAAGTGCAATTTGGATCTTGATACTTTGTTCTGTCTTATGTGTGCAGACGCTCCCGAGAATTCCCTACTTTACTTAATCACGGGAAGTCCACTAGTGATTTGTAACTAACATAACACAACAGGAATGGGGAATGCACACCAAACTTGCAAACAACAGCAACCTTGCACAAATATAATACCAAAAGAGTTGACTCTTCCTTTATAAATTAGTGTCTCAAACTTGCATTTTATACATTGTTTCAAAACCAACACTAGCACCTTCCAATGTGTGTTTTTGCTACATAGATGGGGTTGTACGTGTGTTTCTTTTTTTTGTGGTATTAATGTTGTACCATGGGTCATTCATCAATGGTGGAATTACTAGCTCTTTCCTTAGAAAAGAGGTGAAATGTATAGATATGCCATTTCATAGTGATGTGTTTTCTCATCTCCCTGGCTACAGTGCCCATCAATAGGTACAACTTTTTTATGTTTTGGTAGTGTTTGAGATTGTTTATCTAAACTGTTTATCTTATTGTTAGTAATAAAAACAAGATGTACAATACATCAACTTAACACCCTTAAACCCCCAAACCACATCCCCTACTCTCCCCACCAAGAATGATAAAGGGATTAAATACGGTGTGTCCACTTTTAATATAATGTATAGGGGGGTTCTGTTAAGAAGAGGATCCGTGCTGAGGATTTATCAGCCTACGCATTCGGTGAGGTGTGTCGAGAGTAGGGTCAATGTGGAGAGGGTTAGTTTGTTGCATACTGATGCTGCAAATTTGTTAAGAGATGTTACGGTTAGTGATAGGGTTGAGTTGAGGATTATGGGTGATGTTAGTGCTAAGATTAAGATACTTGAATTAACTTCGCCTTCTATGCAGGTTAGTACTTTTTCAATGTTAAGTTGGTGATATTTGAATTATTTATTCAGCATTGATTTTAAAATATTATTTGGTGTAATAGTTAAGCTGCTATAAATATCTTTCGGGTTATGAAATAGTTAGACTTTATGTTTGGGATTATGTTGTTTTGCACAAGGAATGCATAGAGGTAAATGTAACATTTATCATTTTCATGTCATTGTACGACAATTATCATCAGTCACTATTTATTTTAGTCCGATACGCGTTTACTTTTAATATTTACTTTTAAGCTAAATCGCGTAGACTAGAAATAATCAATTAATGTAAACGGTCATAAAATAAATTGAGGTTTACATCCACCAAGTAATATATAATTACTAGGAAGATAATTATGTACCTTGTGTATTTTATTTTTATTGGTCACGTAAAAGGGTTACGTTTTGCGATAAAATACGTTTGGACACACCTCGAAAATACTTAGACTTACCTAGACTCAAACAAATACCCACTTTTAAACCTTAAGCACAAAATTAAATCAATTTTGTGTCAAATGCCCACTATGGCCGGTTATACACACTAATACATCAAGGAAATCTTTAAAAATCCCACTAATGATCCTACAAGTACTAGTACTTCATCTAACTAATTAATACTAGTCTTAATTGTCTCCACTAACCTATTATACATTGGATATTAACCAAATTTCTTCCCTTTGGCCTCATAGACCATGATTCCATGCATGTATGCATACAAATCCATAAGATTTGTCTAGCTAAGCAAATCTTGTACAAACACATCACAATTAAGAATTGTACTAAATGGTTTAGCAAGAAAACCATGTGTAGTTAACTAGAAAACCCAAATACCACTACCTAGGGCACGTTTGGTTTTGTTTGTGTAACTAGGAGAGTGAACTAGCAATCTTGCCTATAAGTACACACTCATATCTCACCATTTGACACTCTTGAAAACTCACACACTCCTTAAACTCCTTCAAACAACTAAACAACTAGTGCTTCCTTTGTTCGGGTCGACTAGCACACGCAAACACCTCACCACATTTTATATTCGAACCAACGAGTATCCACAAGGGTATATGAGCTAAGGGTTAGCAATTTACACGTCCACTTCTTAAACCTACAAGCTCTAGGACCATTGTAAGTCTCCCTCGACTCAATGAGATTCATAGCTTAGTTTTCATTTGATTTTTATACTTGTGTCGGGACCCATATAGGGTTTCGTAGCTATACATGTACATGTTATACTCGTGTGGTGCTAAGACTTATTAAAACACATGTACAAAGAAGTTAAACAAGTAAACAAAGGACTTAACGTTTTCGTCCATAGGCAAACGAGACCTATGGCACGTACAAACCATTTTTACAAAAGATACACGTAAACCTTTCAAGTAAATATAACATTTGGCCTTGGGAAGGAATACTCGACACACTTTTACGTGTGCATGTAGTGAACAAAGTCTAGATACGAGCTAAATCGATGACACATAGTCACTAGATCCTTAATTCGAACCATGCGTACGCTAGGAATGATAAACGGGCCACAATGGGCCTTAAACAAATCAATCAAAACCCACGTTTAGGCTCAATAGGCCCAACAACCCGAGAATGGGAACCATAGCTTATCAATAAGCCATTCGAGCTTAATAATAAGATAGGAGCACTAACCTAACCAACTTGGGTCTTGTATTACCACTTGAAACCAACCCGAACCCTTACCGGGCTCACTAGCCCACAACTAGGCCTAATTCAAGCCAATAAGCTCATGATAAGCTCATGATAAGCTCAAATTGCTTATCAATGGACTTGTATGAGCATTGATGGGCTTAATGGGTCTAAGAAAGTCTAACGGACCCTAATAGACCAAGTCATGCCACTTAGAAAACCAAACCAACCCTTAATGGGCCTTACGGCCCATTGGCATAAGTCAACAAGGTCCATAAGCCACAAATAAGCCTTGACTGCTTATTCGTGAGCTTAGACCGCTTATTAACTTTGTAATAAGCCTAGGAAGACTAACGGACCTAAATAGAGCAAGCCTAAAGGTTTAAAGAGCTTGACGAGCTCCTAATGGGCCTGAAAACCCATTATCGAGTGCTTATTTGCTTATTTAAATAAGCTAAAATGAAACAGACCCTAAAGCACTAAATAAGCCCAAGAAATAAGCTAGATAAACCTAAGGGACCCTTAAGGTTCTATACGGGTGAAGTTATTAGGCCCGTAAGCCCAATAAGCTCGAAATAAGCTCCAATAAGCTCCCTGAGCTTATTTAAAGCTTAACAGACCCACATGAGCTTGTTAAAGGCTTTTGGACTTATTAAAATCATTTTAGACCTTTAAAAGCTAAACGGACCTTAACGGGCCCAATAAGGCCCGTTAAGCCAAAAATAAGCTCGAATAGCTTATCTATAAGCCGAAACAGCTTTTACAACTTATTTGAACTTAACAAAAAGAGATGCCACTTGTTGAGTTTTATTTGGAGCTAAAATGCAATTTTCGCAAATTGAGGGACTAAAAATGTACAATTCAAAACATAAATGATTAAAGTTGTCATTTTCGAACTATAAATAAGGTGAGGGGCTGTTTTGAGCATTCTGGAAACATAGGGACTGTTGTGAAACAATAAGGACCTAAATTGAAACCTTGTAAACTTAAAGGACTAATTATGTAATTATCAAAACTAAAGGGGTTTAAAGTGTAAGTGTTTATATTTTATAAACCTAGGGATTAATGTGTAATATCTAGAAACTCAAGGGTACCTTGTAAACAATAGTGAAATTATGAAACACTTAACGAGGTAGTCGAATAGTAATATATTCGGACATTGAACGGGTTTAATTAACGATTTAATAAACGAGTATATTTATTAACAAAGTGTATATGTTTTCCAAGAGCCATCGAATGAATACAAATACATTAAACATGTACACCACCACACAAGTGATAACAGTATATATATAAACTAGCAATTTGATTGTAGTTTATACGTTGAGTCTTTAGCCTAAATTGTAGACTAAGACTGGCCGTATTCACTTAGGTATTTGACGGTGCAATTCATACTTGGATATACAATATCATTCAGAGGACTACCTGTTGAGGTGAGTTCATAGCCCCATGTTTTACAATTATTTAAATGATTTACATCCTTGGGGTGAGAACATGCTTTGTTTTACAAATTGGACGCAAGTGTACATTTTATACAATGATTACGTGTTTGCCTAAGTAGCGATAACCCACTGAGCCCTTTATCATGAACTGTCAATTACTGGATTGTGAGCGCGAATTTTATAGATAGATCTATTTGGGATTGACAATCCCCGTTCGGGTGATTAGCTATCACTGGGAACGAACGTATACCATGTCGAATTTGGGATGTTTCGGGTTAGAACATCATTTCACGGGCATTCATTGGCAATATATTGCATTCATACATGTCGAGCTTCAGTGTCACGAGCTCAGGAAAACGTGATCACCTTTTATGATGTTTGCATGTGTTGCTAAATCATACACTTGGAAATCTTGCGGTCCTACTATTGATTTACATATACCTATGAATTCACCAACATTATGTTGACGTTTTAAGCATGTTTTTCAGGTCAATAAGGCACGAGGTGCGGTGATACATTGGAAGTCAATAATTGAAGAGTCAACACTTAAGATTTGGGGTTTTACTACATTTTGGGAAAATTGTTATAAACCGGAATCTATACTTATATTGTTGAACAATTTGAAGCCACGAGCTTATGTAACAAACAAGTATTTTGTTAATCCAATGTATCTTTATTTTTCAAACGACACGTTAGTAGTCGTTCTCAGAATCTTGTGCTATTGATCCATAAATGTAACACCTTTGGATATTCAACATTCCGCTGCGTGCTCAGATTTGAGGGTGTTACAGTAAATTTGTGGTTCGTTTTAGTTGCTTAGGAAAACCACATGATGTGTGATAACATTAAATATTTAATACTTTTTCATATCAAATTTTCGCGTTTATTGCCTTGCTTTATATCATTTTTATATAAATTCGATATTTATCTCAATTATTTTGTGAATTCAGGTAAATTAAAGCAATGGAACGGAAAATGGCGAAAAAGGGCGAATTTAGTGCCAATACTAATTTATTTAGTAAATGTACTAAAATTTAAAGAGAGCTACTAAATTTCTACAGGATGTAGCTCAAATGCCAATATGAAGAATAGTACCACTACTATATTATCTAGTAGGGGTACTATATTTTTAATAATTAATGATGCCGAATTAGAAGCTTAGAAGATGTTACGGTGTAATGTCCCACCGGGTTACGCCGTAATCATTTATTTAAAATGAAGATTTGGTACTGACGAGGGTAATCATTTATTTAATACGAAGATTCAATGCTGACGAGGCTTTACGGCGTAACATCCAATATAGTTACGCCGTAATTGTTTATTATGAAAATGATTTTGATGATTGACTAAGGGTTACGACGCGACGCGATTATTAATTACACTGCAACAAAAATATCTTTTAAAGAAGGAAAGCCGCGTCAAGAAGGTTACGGCGTAACTGTGTATTTGGTTACACCGTAAAATCACAGGGACGTATTATGTACAAAATTATTACAAAGTTTAATTTATCACCACAAAGTGCGAGGGCCAGAGTTGTACAATTGCCAAACTTGCATATTAGTATAAAAAAGAAATGAATGTAACATTCTCTGATTCATTCATTCGAGTTTCAAGTGGAAGCCGACAAAAAGAATTAAGGGAAAAGGTATTCGTACAGTGGTATAGGGTAAACCCTTCGGGGTTTGTCATGACGTTCGACTAAGGGATCAAGAGCATTAATTTCGCACAACTTGTAATTATACTTCAACTTTTTGTGGTCAATTTAATTATATTATTTTGGCTTATTGGATCCATCCATATAATTGTTGATGTTATTTTGATTAGTTATGTTTTATTATTTGTTTTTGGCTTTTAATTATTTTAGTTATCTTAAGATTATTATATTATGATCTCGTTGTTTTATCATTTTATTTATTAATTTATATAATTCACTTTGAAACCATTGGACTCCTAGTTAGGTTTTGATATAAGGTTGAGCGCGCACTAAAAGTGAGTAAAATGTATCCTAATCTTTGTGCGCGCAATTGATTGCAATAAAGTGGCCAATACTCATAATTGTTCGACCTTGACTAATAAGGAAGAACCCTTAACATTAATTCCTGGTTAGGAGAACGAGCTAATAAGGAGGCCACCTTTTAGAATAAAGCGTATCTTATAAGTTAAAGTAAATCTTAATAACTGTATACTGAGAATAGGTTCATTCTCCCTGCGAATTCATTCCACTCAGTAGACATAGGTTAGGTTTCAACTATAAAATTGGACCTAATGATTCTAGTCCCCATTTAAGATTGCGATAAGACACTGCACTAGAGATCATAGTAATTAATTGCGTTCTTCCTTCCTAATTGTTCATCACTATAACAATTCACTTTTCGACCAGCTAGGCTTACCACCAAAACAACTGCACAATAATCTCAATTATTCAAACATGATTTCTTTCCTGCTTTCTTAGGTAGATTTATAAAATCAATTAGACAGTTAGAGACACAAACCGTTCTTTGGGTCGACACCCGTACTTACCAATCACTACACTATACACGATATGGTACACTGCTCTTTAGTGCGTAGGAATAGTTAAGGTAGTTAGGGTTTTATAAATATAAAACCTGACGTAGTTTTATTTAAAAGAAATTACGCATCAAGTTTTTGGCGCCGCTGCCGGGGACGGTTTTTGTTGTTTTCGATTGTTTGATTGATATGTGTGTGTTTGTTTGTGCTTGTATGTGTGCTTAAACTTTCTGTTCTTCTCCCTTTTCTGAGTGTTTGCATGAATGATTGACTGTTGTTGCGGCCTAACCAATCATATGGTTACGGTGTAACATGTATGAAAAATAAAAATCCGTTTCGGACTTGGATATGGTGTGGCTTGGTAGTGTTTGTTACGGCGTATTTGAGTCTGAAACACCAAAAATAGTTTGGGCATTACTTGAACCTTAAATTATTCCTGAGTCAAGTAATTGCCATTAATGTATGCTCCCCTTTTTACTCAGTTTTATTACACATTTAATGCACAGGTTTGTTAGTGTGTTGGATGAGCAAATATTTACAGGTTGAGGAAATGACATGAAGATTGGACATGTGTGGAGATGTCCAAATAAGCCTGTGATGGAGGCTAGAGTCGAACTTAATGACTCTTTAAATAAACAAAAGTCCTTTCCTTTTAATTGTTTTCTGCATTTAGTTGGTTTTGTATATTTCTTACTTGATTTTGCAGGGTCTAACATCAAGGGGGCAAAATTCAAAGTCACATTTCCTCGTTATTGTGTGGTAAGATTGCTGCCAATGGAAGTGATTACAGCGTAAATAATCTTAGTTACGCCATAATCATTAAAGTTGCGGCATAATCCTTTCCATGGTTACGCCGTAACTATACTTAATCAAAAAAAAATTAAACGGTCATCCATATGATTACGGCATAACCCAATCCTTGGTTACGCTGTAATCCCTTCCTGCAAATCATTAAATCGTTTGAAATTTTACAAAACCGTGTATATTGGTAAATGAACTTTGCAGGTATGTTCTTTGGAAACCCTCACGAGACTTCACTCGTCCACTTAGGCCACCAAGTGGTTTAAAAGGCTTGTTGCATACGCTAAATGCAACCATGATTCCTACAAAAGTGAGTTAGGTTTATTTGTATAGTTTTGTATATTTTATGCTATTATGCTTTTTGTCCAGGTTTATGCTTTTGGTATTATTCTTTCTTTCAGTTATATAAGGAATGCATAAGATGAGGTGCTAGGATACTAATCAAGCTGCAAGGAAGCATCTCGAACCGTCCTGGTTGAATGCTATTCTGAAAGATGAAGGAGTTGCCAGTGATGGTGGATGTTGCTCAAAGAATAAGACTTGGAGCATTGCTTAGAGCATGATGTCTCTTCATATCACTGAGCAAATCCAGAGGAGTAATCAATTCCATTTCTAACCCTTCCTATTTAAATTTTATTTGCTTATGTTTGACTCAAGTGGGGGGAAGAGATTAAAAATAAACACCCATTTGATTATACTTGCCTTTATTTATCTAGTTTATTTTTAAAAATGTCTCATTAATAAAATTTTGACATGTTTTTCATTACTTAACTAGTTAAGACTATACTGAGCACACCTACCTTATAATTCCATTGTATGAGGATAAGCCTTTCCGTTTTCCCCTTATACATAAATTCATTAAAAACAAGTGTGCTGGTGGCTGTAGTAGACTTTAGAACTTGGCCTAGTATATCTTTTCGAGACCACAATAATGAGCATTGCACATAGTGTAATCGATATAGCTGTGATTAAAGGAAATTTTAGGATTAACCCCAAATAGCCCATCCATGTTATGTTTGTGACTTTTCACACCGATTACTCAACCCCCTGTTAAACCCCTTGTTGCACTCATCTTTAGTGCAAGATACCCCTTGTACAACCTGTCGAGCCTTTCCTTTCATTTTGTAACCCAATATATGTTGTTTCATTACACCTATCGACTAGCCTACCATGTAGTTTCTTAGTCCATGATCGAGGAGTTGCTGGTTAATTTTGGTTTTACTGGTAAAAGTTGCAGGTCAGGATAGAGGGTATTTGAAGAAAAGACGGGGTTTGAAGATAGTTGATCTCAAGTAAGGGGGATGCTTATGTGTATATGTGTCTGTAATGTGATCATTGTATCCTTGTCTTGCATCAAAAAAAGAAAAAGGAGAATAAAGAGCATGCAAGCAAGTGTTTATTAGTCAACTTATATGTTGTATAGTGATAGTATTTCCGCCTTGTCCAGCTGGCGATGATTCCGTCTTTATTAACGGGTAGTTCATATAAACCAGTACATTTCTATCTCTCCTATCTATTATAAGTCAATTTGTACAATGAGGGCATTATACAACTCAAGTGGGGGAAGGGAGATAGAAATAAGGTATTTAGTGAGATTATGTGCTATTTTGGCCCAAATTTTCAATTTTTTAGCACATAATCATTGATGAGGAAGCCCGAGTTAATGCATTACATTATATTTCATACGCATTAACTCGTGTATTATGATGACCCCTTGACTTTTGACCCTCGTTTTTACCTTATGGGATTTGATTGCGACTAGTGACAGAGAGATTATGGACTTAGGAAACTATTTATTTTGTGCTTTTATTTAACAACAATTAAATGTGCATCCCATGTCTTTTATCCTACCCTATATCATGCTCCATCCTAATCGTCGGTTTTGCTCGAATGAGGGAGTGAGCAATCATATATGTCTCATCCGTCGTTACGGATGTGTATGTGTGGTTTTGTCGCCCTTGTTGGTGTAACGCTTTTGGTGAAAGATTGTTGAATGATCAAAACCCCGTAAGCTTTTGTGTTATGTCAACCTATTTGCCGTTTTGAACAGTTGCATCCAGACTCTAGTGGTGAAGCTTAGTATCCTGGCCAAGCTTATGATATAATACTCGCCTTGACTGAGGAGTTGAGTGATCACCAAAAATGAAACACATAGATTAGTGAGAGTATGAGTGTGATTTATTTTTTCTTTTGTGAGGTGCTCAGTTTATATTTTTCTAGCATAAGTGATTTTTAAGTTCATATCTTCCTCAAAAACCTAGGGAGATATCTTTTTGAGAATTATTTAAAAGGTTCTACTTGAGGGCAAGTAGAAGTCAAGTGGGGGGATATTTGATAACATTAAATATTTAATACTTTTTCATATCAAATTCCCAAGTTTATTGCATTGCTTATAATGACTTATTATATGAATTCGATATTTAGTTTCAATAAATTTGTTAAATCAGGTAAATTAAGGCAATAAAAAACGAAAATGCGACAAATGGGAATTTAGTGGCCAAAACTAATTTATTTAGTAGTAGGTACTAAAAAAAAAAAAAAAAATTTTATAGAGAGCTAACCAAATTTCTACAGGAGAGCTCAAATGTCAATTATGAAGGAAATAGTACCACTACTATATTATAATAGTAAGGAGGTACTATATTTTTAAAAGTCAAATGATGCCGAATTAGAAGCATAAGAAGAAGTACGACGAAACGTTCCCACCGAGTTACGACATAAATCATATTTTATTTTTAATTTAAAACGAAGATTTGGTGCTGACGAGGGTAATCATTTATTTAATACAAAGATTCAGTGCTGACGAGGCTTTACGACGTAACATCCAATATAGTTACGCCGTAATCGTTTAATATGGAAATGATTTTGATGATTGGCTAAGGGTTACGGCGCAACGCGATTATTAATTACGCCACAACCAAAATATCTTTTAAAGAAGGAAAGCCGCGTCAAGAAGGTTACGGCGTAACCGTGTATTTGGTTACGCCAGAAAAATCACAGGGACGTATTATGTACAAAATAATTACAATGTTTCATTTATCACCACAAAGTGCGAGGGCCAGAGTTGTACAATTGCCAAACTTGCATATTAGTATAAAAAGAAATGAATGTAACATTTTGTGATTCATTCATTCGAGTTTGAAGTGGAAGCCGGCAAAAAGAATAACGGAAAAAGGTGTTCGTACAGTGGTATAGGGCAAACCCTTTGGGGTTTGCCATGACGTTCGACTAGGGGATCGAGAGCATTAATTTCGTACAACTTGTAATTATACTTCTACTTTTTGTGATCAATTTAATTATATTATTTTGGTTTATTGGATTCATCCATATAATTGTTGATGTTATTTTTATTAGTTATGTTTTATTATTTGTTCTTGGCATTTAATTATTTTAATTATCTTAAGATTATTATATTATGATCTCGTTTTATCGTTTTCTTTATTAATTTATATAGTGCACTTTGAAACCCTTGGACTCCCAATTAGGTTTTGATATAACATTGAGCGCGCACTAAAAGTGAGTAAAAGGTATCCCAATCCTTGTGCGCGCAATTGATTGCAATAGAGTGGCCAATACTCGTAATTGTTCGACCTTGACTAATAAGGAAGAACCCTTAGCATTAATTCCTGGTTAGGAGAACCAGCTAATAAGGAGACCACCTTTTAGAATAAAGCGTATCTTATAAGTTAAAGTAAATCTTAATAACTGTATACTGAGAATAGGTTAATTCTCCCTGCGAGTTCATTCGACTCAGTAGACATAGGTTAGGTTTTATAACAACCCGCAATTTTCATCAATGTAAATATCCATCTATTAAATTAGATGCAATGTAATATCCATCTATTATAAATACATCACCTTCTTACAGGGAAATTTTTTGCTTTATCTCATTATGCAACGTAACTTGCATCTCTAAAGTAAACGAGCTCACGCAACCTCTATCAATGCCATCTATATCTATGTTTATATCATGTAAACATCCCAATATGTCAAGTCTATATCCTAATATCATTTTTACTAAGTACATTACCCATTTAACGTACTTTTCAAAACGTTATTTCAAAAACAAGCATTAAACGTAAACGTTTACATCAAAACCCTAATTATATGTTATGTATACATATAAAATGAATGTGTAAGCCTTCAAACATATGTACAAGTGTACAATGCACCATATTTGAATCATATTTTCTCTCCAAGTCAATGTACAACTCATTTAAGATCAATGTACAAGTCAATAATGCTAAAAACCTAATTAGGTTATTTAAGCTCCTAAACCGTGTTTAAACTTTCCACCTCTTTAACACAAGGTACAAGAACTTAATGCATGACTTCTAAACCCTAATCTATCCATAATCTTAACCCTAATCCATGTTTTAAAACCCTAAACCCTAAATGAAACCCTAAAAACCCTACTTTCATTTTAAAACCCTAAACCTTAAAACTAAACCCTAAAACTTAATCCTAAGCCCTAAACCCTAAACCCTAATCCTAAACCCTAAACCTTAATCCTAACACTAATCTTAAACCTTAATCTATCCTAAACCCTAACCCTAACTAGAAAATAAAACTTTAAACCTTAACCCGAAATAAAATGAACCCGACACCTTTTTCTTTCATTTTAACCCATTTTTAAAGCAAGCAAGCACCTCAAGCACCTCAAGAACCTCTATGACATCACCAAGCAAGCAACCAAGTAGCTTACAAGCACCTCCTTGTCTTCTTTTTCAGGCGTGGCCTCCAAACAACCATTCCACACATTCATGGCTAGTTCTAGACTGCATTACTCATCCTACTAGCATACCTTACTCACCTCAGCTAGCTAGGACACTTATCAAACCCTTAGATACCAAGAAAACTTAGGCACCAAGGGTCTTGAGCCTATAAATAGCCGAACTCCCCATTCCTTTCAAATCACACCTCAAAAACTCATATACTCATCAATGGAATCTTAACTCAGATCAAGGAAGGTCAAAAGAAGTCCCTAAGCTCAGAACAGAAGCCAAGAATCAAGAAAAAGGAAGCCTTGACGCCCTTGCTAGGCGTACGAACCTGAAAACCCCATTTTGACCCATTTTAGCTTAAGTAAGCCTAATATCTTGTTCCATAAGCTTATATTCTATACAATAATGTTCATAATACTCTTAATATCATATATGAACTCTTGTTTGAAGCTTTGAATCCTCAAACCCATGTATTTTTGGTAAAAACCCTAAAAACAACCCGTTTTGATTTTCTAGCTAACGAATCCTTTTTCTAAACTTTTGTTATGTTAAAACATCTTATTTTAGCTTATACTAATAAGCTATAACCTGTAAATATCATTTGGAATCATAAAATAAGCTTGCATGGCTTTTTGGACTTGTTTTGCAAAAGTTTCCATGCATAGGGGTATATATCGTAACTTTTTAAAATTTATAACTAAAGAGGCTGAAAATGTCATTTTCTTAATATTATAACTATATCGGGACCTATTTTACTTTTTTTTTTTTTTTTACAAGTTTCAAAGTTAAAGGTTTTAATTATATATACTTTACATATAAAGGACTAAACTTGTAAAAGTTTATAAACCAGGGGTATATATTGCCAATTTTGCAAACTTATAAAATATTATATTTTTATATTAATTATAAAAATATATATAAAAATTATTCTAGCGTTTGAAGAAACTTAAATCTATAATGTTATCAATTATAGGTGCTTCAAGTAGGGGTTTCAATTGGGTATACTGTTTTTTTGAAGGTATGTGGATTTCACGATTAAAGTTTCCTGACTCCTCAAATGTTTACTACCTGAACTCTAAATTATGATGGCTCAAACAGTGATACAATATTTCCATAATAAATCCAATCAAAGTGATATTTCATTATGACATAAAACATATCCAATCAAACTAAGACTTGACATATTACCCAGGTTGTGTGACGAAGCCGTTACTTTCATTTCATATACTTTTGCCATCAATCAAATTTCCCTGTACTATTAAGGTGAGTTCATAGCCTCTCATTCAATCTTTTAAATGTTTTATAAATCCGCGAGGGGGATACATGTTATAAACCATGAATGCAAGTATTTTTTTTGTATGTTATCCTGATACATTATTGCCTAAGTCTCTACTTTTGCCATTAAGTCCCCACTATCATGAACCGTTAATTACTCGTTGGGGTAAGCGCGAATGCTGTGAATAGATCTATTTGGGACTGTACTCCTCGTTGGTGTACCTATACTGTCGGTAACCAATAGCACACATTTGAATAACTTTACGGGTGTTTTGGCAAAGATACCCATTGGGGTAATTAATTATGGTTATTGATTAACCTAAGGCTTCGGTGTCATGAGCTTAGGGCAATAATATTGTTTTCCATGATAATTGTACATGCATTCAATTATTACAAGCTATGGGTGTATAACAACGTAACCTACTTTTGAACTTGTATTCAAACTATTTTACTTAAACCTATGAATTTCACTCAACCTTTGTGTTGACTTTTAGCATGTTTATCTTAGGTAATTGAGCAACTTATGGCATGGAGTGGCACGGACTTGAAGATGGCTAAACTGTTATCATTCAAACTTTATGTTTTTAGATGTTGGGACCTCACTTTTTGTAAAAACTCTGATGAATAAATGAATGATAAAAAAATTTTCCAAAAACGTCTCTTTACGATTCGTTTTCTATGATTATGACTGTTGTACTATGAAATAATACCCCAGATTAGCTTCCGCTACTATATGTGTAAAAATGGGGGTGTTATAGATTGGTATCAAGAGCCACGGTTATAGAGAACAAGGTTGAAACCTTAACTATAACTACTTTTCTTTTTCCATCCAAGAAAGTCCTCCGTGCCACTACATTTCCAGAATAGTATGTAAAGATACATAACTATTTCACTATTATATAAATAACTTATGTTATTTACCGCTGGGTTATTAACAGAACGATGTCTTCTCCCAACCATCTTACTTCCGGTATTAAGGATGCTTTTTCCTCTAACTTTCCTGACTTTATTTTGGCTTCTCCGGACTATGTCCCAGCTTCACCGAGAAAAACATATTCTAGCTCTTCAAACTCATTTGGCGTAGTTCCAATAGCTTCACCAACTCTTTCGCTCTTTCATGATGATCCCCACTTGGGGGGGGAAAGTTATGCAAGCATTTTATCTGAAAAATACCTTATCCCCCCTCCAACTATTCTACCTCAATCATCAATGCTTAATCCTCAAGAATTCTTTCTTCCTGAAGGACTACTACCACCAAAGAAACGAGGTTGTTCATCCTCATCTACTTATGCCCTACCTCAATACTTTAAGATAGGAGAAAGCTCTCGTAAGACAAGTCTGGAACGTCACAAGGAGCAAATTAAGTAAATCTTGAATCATCTAGATGAACTTTCTCTCGGCCGTATTGAATACATAGAAGATAAAATCGAAGGACTCGGAAAGGGTCGGGTGATTATCCAACAAGACTTTGACAATCTAGAAGCTGAACTCCAACAAGCTCGTGCTCAAATTTCTAAACTTCAGAAGAAGCAGAAGGGAAATAACCACAAAATTTCTCTGGCTCGCTTCAAAATTACTGATCTAGAACACATCATCAACGATATCCAGATTCGTGTTGTCATATAAGGCTTTTAGGTTTTTCTAGCTTAGTAATTCTCAGTAACATTATTCAAAAAGGATGGGTTAATGACAGATAAAGGTTTGTATAACTTAATTTTATAGGTGTTTAGCAATGACCATGGTACTTACTAGAGAATGAAAATGGTTAGAAAATAGTAAACAGGGGCAAAGTTACATTTAGTGCACAATTAGGGTTTCTGGATTCGTTTCTTTTATAATTGAAAGTAGAATAATGAATGGTGTTGGAATGATGATTGAACATGATTGATAATGTTTTAAATTAAGTTATTAAAACTTATTTGGATATTGGTTTAGGTTTATGATGGATAAAAATGAAGAAACGGGTCATGGTTTAGTATTTTGCTCGGGTTAGGGTTTTAGACTTTTGAATTAAGGTTTTGAGTGAAAATATGTGTATGAAAGCTTATGAATAGAATAATTAGGTTTAACTATTGTAAATGAAGTGTAAGTAGCTTGTACACAAGTTGTGGTGAAGAATTGGAATGAAAACGAGGTAAAACGGCTATATGGATGTACATGGCTATAATGACTTGTATATTAGCTTTTTGAGGACTTGTACTTTGAATTGGAGGGAGTTTATATTTCAAATGAGATGTTATGTTACTTGTACATATGCTTTGGTATCGTGTGCATTCACTTTAGATGTTAATTCCTTCTATGAGATTAGGGTTTAGAGGCATACGATGATGGTTTAAAGCCCGTTTAGATATAACGTTGTGAATAGTACATTATAGGAATAATGTACCTTGTAAAAGGGATATGATGATATTGAATTGACATGTTATGATGTTTGCTTGACATATGAAGATAGGATGGTATTAGATAGGTTGCGTGAGCTCGTCTACTTTATTTATGACATACTGAGATATATAAGTAATGTAATAAAGCGAAAACTTTCCCTTATAAATGTGGAACATAGTAAAATAGGTTTTGCATTTGAGAAAATGCTTGTGTTGTATAGTCTCCACCCCTTACAGGAAATCACTTCCTGAGATTTAATTGAAAATTGAATTAAGTTAGGCTAATCAGGGTTACAAGATCACGATGTGTGATGCATTTAAATTATGTTACGTACCATAATAATGATTACTTCTTTTCAAACAAACGTCTACTTATTTCAAGACTAAATAACACCTCTTATGACAACCAATAGAAATTTCTACGATTCTGATAGAACCATGGGTGGATGAAATACATACAACATACCAGAACGAAGAATACGTTATTCTTTATACCTTACAAAGTCACACATCAAATAAGAAAAAAAATGCAAAGCACAAGTTCTTTGTCAAAATTTTCATACCCTAGTGGTATGAAATCATTTGACATTGCATAGATTCTTGTGTGTTTCCTTGGTTATTACGTTTGCAAGAATATATAATTTTTTTGTTTTTTAGAATACGGAGATCATGGAAGAGTGAGTCAAAGAATGAATATGAAGTTTGTAAGAGAGTATGCTAATCATGGTGAATACAGATTTGAAATTAACAGATGATGAAGGCCATAATAATAATTTTTAAAGTGAAGAAAAGGAAGGTATTGTACAAACTGAATGAAGGAAACTTGTTTGTACGTATGTTAATATACATTAAAGCCACTTATTTATAATTAGTCACTTACAAAAAGAACGACCAACACCTTGTAACTGAGAAATTTATAAATTCATAGTTTCATTGGAATTAAATTTCCTTATACAAATGAATAAGCATTCTAATTCATTTACATAAGATGATCATAAATCGCTTACCTAAGCAAAAAAAACATGATATGGTAATGTGTAATGAAAATGAAATGATTATGAATGGTTAGATAATATTGAGATGTTGATTGTACTAACGCCCATATAATCAATGAATGAAAATTTTATGTTCAAAGGGATGATGAGAGTATTTAGAGTTGAGTTGATAGAATAGACAAATAAATGTCAATTTTTTTACCACCATATAACAAGATGTAACGGAATTACTCTTTATTATTTCATAATAACTTTACATACGAACTTTACATATGAAAAAGAGTTGATACTTTATGTTACACTGTCTCTAGATTTAGTTGAGAGATTGAGTGATGTTTGGAAATAGATGTTTTCTTAGCTCCTAACATTTTTCTAGTTTTTGAAGTCCTACTTTGTGGCAAATCTGACACCTAAACAGTGCACGTCCTTGTGATGCAGAGTACACTTCCTACAAAAGGCGATGAGGACCATTATATACAACACAGGTTTCCCATTAGCCTTAAAGGATTTCCTGCCATCCCATTTTGCTGCTTATGTGATAATTGTTGCAGTTGTTATTGTTTACGGTTATTTGGGTAGTTAATTTTATTAAGAGTGATTGTTAGAGTGGTTATTGTAGTTGCGATCATTGTGGTAGTTGTTTGGTTGTTGTGGTGTTCCTTTCAATCATACGATCTTTCATTGTGATCATATTGGTTTCTTGCACAGAATTACGCTTTATTATTTGGTCCATTAGTCTGTGAGCTATGTTGGTGGCTTCTTCCAGAGTCTGAGGTTTTGAAGCAGTAACGTTTCCTTCAATGCTTTGCGGCAGTCCCCCGATGAAAGCTTCTATAAGTTTCTCCAGAAGTTTGCACCGATGTTTGGACATAAGAAATGCTAATTCATGGAAATCTTCTAATGGTAATTCTTGAAGAATCATTCCATTTACAGTTAGACCATAAAATTCAGCTTCCATTTTACTTGATCTCAGTTTCGAGACAGTACTTGTTCGAGAAAGCCCTTTTTAACTCCGTCCAGGTGATTTAATAGCTTGCTCCCATTCCCATATGTTGGCAATGCGCATTCCACCAGGACAAGGCATCATCAGTTAAAGTACCAGTAGCAAATGTTACTTTATTTTCCTCAGCACATCTGCTTTGTAAGAATACTGATTCAGTTCATTCAATCCAGCGAATAAGGCCTACTGCTCCTTCCGTACCATTAAAGCAGAAAGGTTGACAGCTGATAAACTCTTTGTAGTTTCCCGTTTTTACTGCAGGAGTTCCAGTAAGATTGTTGGGATTACTAGCATTTGCTATGGCAGGAGTCTGTGCTTCTACGGCTGTAGTAAGATCAGCAATCATTTGCCGGATGACATCTAATGTTACGGTTGGTGTTTCGGATGTTGATGTCCTTTTGGGAGGCATTCTATCAACATAAGAGAACATGTAGTAAGAATGACATCACAAGTTTAGAAAGGTAACACTTTAAAGAAAATGTAATGCTTAAAATGCTTAGAGAACTGCTTATTTTTTTATTTTAAGCACTTAGAAGTTATGGTATGATTCATGAAGACAGAGATAAATGAAAACAACTGATGGAGATGATGATGGAAGAGAGAGATAAGTTGGAAACAATAAGTATGAGACGGGATCTCCTTTATAAATAACAATGCCATTTTAACTGTACAAGTCAAGATTTGACAAAGCGTTTTTAATTATACCACACATCCCCTTTGCTTAAGGATAAATCTATAACTAAGTTTTTAAGAGTTGATGATTTTGAGCTGGTAGATGAAAACCAAAAGATTTCCTGTTTGTTTTGTGAAAGCTTGGGTATTTCTCAATGATCCGTACAAGGATCAAAAAATTCTGTAGTAGCAATAGCAATCTTATTCTTTTGCCCTAACCTTTCTTTTTGAAGTTTGATAATTTGAGTACGGATTTCCTGAGTCATATCTTTATTCGTTACCATTAATCACTTCATTCCTCCCATTTTCCAATGCGGTGAAAAGATAGTCATCTAAATAATTCAAGATATCCTTCAACTTGTTTCTCATGATGTTTTAGATACATCTTATCTGAACATTTTCCTATTTCAAATACTTAAGGTGGGGTAGAAGTAGAACTAAGAAGGATGGTGATACCAAATTACAAGTTTGATTATGAGATGAATTAGAAAACGTAGTTGAGGAAGAAGATGGGGAATGGATTCGCTTCTTAGGTGGTAATAGTTCTTCAGGAATAAAGAAATATCGAGGATTAAATAGTAGTGATGGTGGTAATATTGGAGATAGAGTCAAAGTAGCTGGTGGAGTAATAGGATCTGGTGAGAAATAGTTATTCCTTAGCATAAAAAAGATTTGTACGTTCATCCAACGAAGGATTATTGTAGAAAGATGAGAATACGGGTGGTGATCATATTATCTTAAGTTTTCTGAAGAGTAAAAAGAACTAGCTATCCTGATGAAAAGCTGGAAATAATCCGGTGAAACCGAGTATATTTAAAAATTTTCAAGAGAGGAAAAAGCATCCGCAAAATCGGAAGTAAAGCGGTTGGGAAAGACAACGGTTCTGATAACAACCCAGACGTAAATAACAAAAGTATTATACTATTACATACTTGTTCCCGGAATTAAGTGCACGGAGCTTAGATGGCTGAAAAAGGAAATGTGGTTATAGTTAAGGTTTTGACCTTGTTCTCTATAACCATGGCGCTGATACCAATCTGTAACACCCCCATTTTTACAATATAGCAGCGAAAGCTAATCTGGGGTATTACTTCATGGATACAACAATCATAATCATAGAAAACAACTTTAAAAGAGACGTTGTTGGAAAAATTTAGTTATCATTCATTATAATCAGAGTTTTTACAAAATGTAGGTCCCAAGATCTAAAAGATCAAGTTTGAAGGATAACAGTTAAGCCATCTTCGAGTCCATGCCACTCCGTACCGCAACTTGCTCAATTATCTGAGATAAACATGCTAAAAAGGGTCAACACAAAGGTTGAGTGAAATTCATATGTTTGAAATGTAAAATTGATAATCAGGTTTAATGAAAATGGAAATATTGGCATTTACTGGGATAATTATCCTGGAGAACAATTATTATCATGGGTAAACAGTTGAATAATTAACATATGGTTGAATGCAGTCACATAAATAGTAATAATTACAAACTAATACAATTATCATGGGAAAAAACAGGGTAACATTATAAATTGTAGCTAACTCATGACAACAATACCTTAAAACAGTAAATCACCGTAGTGATATTGGTTAGGGACAGATGTCCCCGTGGAAAAGATAACTTGCCAAGGTTACCTATTAGGACAAATATAGTGCGTTTGGCTACCCCAAGCATGAGTATACAAACGGGAGCCGTCACCCCCAATAGATCTATTCACAATATTCGCGTTCACTCGCAATGCAAGTAATTAATGATTCATGATATGGAAATAATGGCACTGGAAGCTACTTAGGCAATAATATATTTGGATAGCATACAATTGGAAAAACACTTGCATTCATGGTTTATATCAGGTATCACAAGTTTATAAAGTATTCAAAAGATTGAAATATGGGGTTATGAATTCATTAAGTCTTTGAAAAGTAATCATATTGTTATAAGATAAACGAGTATGTAAAAGAGTTTGTAACAAGCATGTATCCCCCTCGCGAGTTTATGAAAACATTAAAAAGATTGAAAAGCGAGGCTATGAACTCACTAAGTCCTTGAAAAGTAATCACATTATTATAAGATAAACGAGTATGTAAAAGAGTTTGTAACAAGCATGTATCCCCCTCGCGGGTTTATAAAACATTCAAAAGATTGAAAATGCGAGGCTATGAATCTCACCTGGTAGGTAGATGTAATAAATATTCTGAAATGAAAGCTGACGACCTTATCACAATCTTAACAGGGAAGGTTGATATAGCAAATGATAGTAAACAGCCACGTCACGCAACCTGAGTAAATATGTTGAGTCTTAGGAAGATTGTACTCTAGAACTTTGGTTCTAAGAGTTTAATATTGTTATGAGTTTGATTGGAGATTTTGGAATTATTATATCACTGTTCGGGCCATCATAATTTAGAAGTCATTCAGTAAACGTTTGAGGAGCTAGGGCACTTTAAATTGTAAACCCAACAACTCAGTCAGAACGTAATACCAAGATGAAACCTCTTAATATGAAGCTCCCTAGTATTGTGGTACAATATAGCTTCCGGATGATCGGTATTTTAAGTGTTTTATTAAATCTGTAAATGTTAGCATCTGAAAAGCGTTATTAAAGCGTTATGTCTGTAATGTTTATGAAAGTGTTTTATACATTTTAAAATGTTAACATTTTAAGACCCTCGAGGTATGCATTTTTACACTTGTGGTCCATCAACTTTGAAAGATAACCAAGAATAACCTTAAGACTTTGAAAAGTGACATAATAACCCCTATAAAAAGGTTAATAACATTGATAAAATGACACTTTTTAGTCCTTTTAGTTATAAGTATCTGAAATTTACGATATATAATACCCCTTGCATGGGCGGGAGGGGGGGGGGTGGATTATAATTACCCAAAAACATGTTCCAAATTGCCATTCAACTATTTTAACATTCAATAGACATTTATAGATTATAATAAACAAAAATATGAAGTTTTAACATAACACAATTTAATTTAATGATTCGTTAAGCTAGGAAGAACAACGGATCAAATTAGGGTTTCTAGAAATGAAAACAGCAGCGGGTTTTAAGATTAATTCCTTCATGAAGCTATCAAAGCATCTTATATAAACATAATATTAAGCATATTAGGAAAGATTATAGACATTAGTTTTACAAGTTTAGCTCATAGTTTAAGTAAAAAATCCAATGAAATTAGGGTTTCGGGTGTATACGTTTTGGATCAAAAAGGTATAACACATAGGTTTTTGAGTTCAAAGCTTTATATTATGATTTTAGCAAGATCATATGAACATTATGACGTTATGAAAGCAGAACATAAGCTTAGAGAACCTGGTTTGGAGTCTAATAGCTAGGAAACGGGTCATAATCGGTGTTTCGACTTCGTGTCCTCCTGAATAACGAATCCCTCCGCGGGGCTTCGTTTCTTGGTTTCTTTTGCTTCCTTTCTGTACTTGAGACTTCAAGATCGACTTAGTTCTATTAGGCAAAGGATTGCATCTATGAATGGTTATAGAGGAGGAAGGTGGGATGAAGAAAAATGAATGATTTAGGTTCTCTATTTATAGATGGTTGAAGGCAAAGGATTATAAGGAACACTTAGGATCTATTCATGGACATGTGGAGGGTCTAGAGGGTGACTAGGAGAGGCTATATGGTGATTTGTTAAGGCTAGGAACTAGATTGAAGTGGTGTTGGAGTCCTTGTGGTGCCATGACTTAAAAAGAAAGAACAAGAGCACATGTGAAGCTTTTTAATCAAAACAAAATGAAGATATTTGTTGTAGTAGCTGAGTAAGCAACTTAGGATGCATGTGGGTAAGTTATTTTGCAAAGGAATCCTTTAAAATGGGTCAATATTGCAAAAGAATGAGTTTCGGGTCCGTATGAGCTCATAAGGGTTCGAATTCTTGTTTTTGGCTTATATTTCGCATACATTGATCAAGAAGTGATTAAAACATGATCTTAAGGTTTGTAATAATAAGTATTAATAAAAGTTAGCAAATGGTTTGGGTTAAAACGGGTTAAAAATGAGTAAATAAGGTCACGGGCTCACATAGAGCTCGTTTAGGGTTTCTTTGGCTTTCGTGGCTTATATTTCGAATATTGTTGATTGGGAATGATGGAATACAGATCCAAGGGCTTATATAAAGTATTATCAATGAATTTTGGTCATTGGTTTAAGTTAAAATAGATTGAAATTGAAAGAATAAGCCATGGCTTAGAATTAGGGTTCATATAAGGCTTTTAGGGTTTTCTAGCTTTGTAATTCTCGTACATTGTTGAAGAAAGGATGGTTAATGATAGATAAAGGTTTGTAAACTTATTTTATGGGTTTACAACGACTCTTGGTTACTTACTTTATAACACCCTGTGTTTTCAAGTCTTTGACGACGTCAATAAATGTACAATTTATTTTTAGTATTGTACGTGTTTGCTTAAAATTGTAAACGTTAGATTAAATCGCGTACGCCAAAAATTTGCGTTCAATGTAAACGGGCATCAAACAATTAAATGTTTACATCAAGCAAGGGTTATATAATTATTTTGAGGATAATTATTAACTTTGTTCATTTTATTTTTATCGGATACGTAAAGTGATACTTTCGCGATAAATTGCGTTAGGCACACCCGAACGAACAAAAACTTTCTACGCTTCAATAAATACCACACTTTTATAGCCCAATACACAAAAATTACCTAATATATCAGTATATCTTTGTTTTGCCGAAAATCATACCATCAAAAACAAATATATCCATGAAAAATGGCATTAATACTTGCAACTTGGTCAAATTCACACCATACATTCATTAATGGCCACACCATCCTTACCATACTTTGACCAAGCTCAAACTAGGGCCATAACCGTAAGACCTCACATACCATCCCATGAGACCATGCTTTGACTCCTAGACCATGCATTGCACCAAACTTAACTCTATACTAAGAGAATGTAACACTTACATACAATATCACTCAGATAATTTTCAAAATCATCAAACATAACCTCCCTTTTGCTCTCTATTGCTCACGGCAAGAACCAAGCCACCACACAAACCCATATCAATTTTTATACAACCCATACACTCCTATACATATCCATTATAAGTTATTCTAAGGTGATCCCAAGCATTGGCTAACCTTTTTCAAGTATTAATCAAGTAAAAGCAAGATTAGGGTTTTCTTGAGAAAGCTAGGGTTTCTTAAGTGCAAGCTTTGGTTTTAAGGCTAAACACGGGTTTAGCATTTGTTTCTCATCATCTTCATACATCATAAGGTCTATTTTAAACCTTTATGCTTTCATGTTATGAGTTTTTATAAATATGATGTGCTATTTAGTGAAATCACCATTAGGAATACTTTTGAACATGAAAAATATAATTTTTCTTGTGAATATGATTTTGTACACTTTCTCACATATTATGATGATGGTAATATCATGAAATAAAGGATATATAAGTCTTGTACAATCTTGGTTTAAGTATAAAAAGTTCATATGTAAACTTGTAATTAAAAGTTAAGTAAGAAAGTTTATGATTTCATGTAAAGATAATAACTTGTGATCTTGATGATCTTGGACAAAATGACTATGATGGGATTATGGACATAATATACATATGATATATGATATATATAAAGTATAAGACTTGTAGTAAAAAGTATAAAGTGGTAAAATATAAAAACAAAGCCAAAAATGAACTTAAGAATGTCATGCAAACATTCTGTCCCAAAGTGCTATAAAAATATACTTATTTTATATTTTTATAAGATAATACATTTCACGACGATTCCGAAAAAGTAAGAAACTTGTTAAACGGATTAATAACGAAAAAGTTACGTTAAAAACGAGTTATACGTTAATAAACGAAGTCGTAAGTAAATTTTTATAAAAACATTTTTATAAAAAACTGTTTTTAATATTTTTAATAAATAATACATATTTTTAGGATTCCTAAATGATAAGAATCGTAAATTTTCAATTAATAACGAATGAGTTATGAATTTCGCGAGTTTACGACAAGTAAAACTTTTATAAAACTATTTTTTTAAAAGTTACTATTCATGACAGAAAGTTATATTTTTGTAAACCTCATAAAATTATAGAACTTTCAAAAACAAGAACGTCCTCGAAAGAATCATTAAACAACGGAGCTCTAACGAATAGAATCCGACATTTACAGTTTTACGACGACGACCCTATTTAAATAAAAGTCACGTTTGATGAACAGTACAAGTTCACTGTCCACCAGAGAGGTCAAAATATCAAAAATGTCAATTAATGAATAAACTCGCCTATACAAAAAGATGGCATAAGTAAACGTCAAAATCGGGCTAAAAACGCAAAGTTTATGCTAGTTTCTACTAAAACGATAATTAAAAACATTTTTACTTATTAAACGCAATCTTACCAAAACCATGTAGTTGGTGATTGAGACTATGTAGAATTATATGCGTTATCAAAGTACTTAATATAAACTAGGGAGTTTCATAAGGAGGCCTCTTCGGATGGCGTATCGACGAGTTGTTGGATTTACGATTTAAAGTCATGTCATGACCTCTTAAATTATGATAGCCCGAACGATAGTACGATGTAACAACTATATGATTATATTCAAGTACTCGGTACTATACGCCCTAAGCTCATTTAGTATGCATTCGATCATTTACGTGACGCTTTATCTGCGATATATGCTTATCTGCACTCAAAGTGAGTATCATACCCCACATTTTTACATTTCAATGATTTATAATTAAGGGGTGGAAACATGCCTGTTGTTTTATAAATTGGACTCAAGAATTGATTCCATGTTGCCTAAGTACGATAACCAAAGTTAAGCCCATATCATGATCTGTCAATTGCATAGATGTAGTTGTGAATTACACTATGTGACGCGAATTTTATTTTAATAGATCTATTCGGGAAACGACCTCCCCGCTCTGGAGACTAGCTATCACCGAGAACAACGTTATAGCATGTCGAATTTGGGGATGTTTTCGGGTTGAACATCTATTCGGCAGAAATGCAATATATAGTATAATTGCAAAAAGATCTCGAGCTTCAGTGTCATGAGCTTAGGTAAATGTCATCTAGTTTTTGTGAGAATCGCATGTTTTTTGCATTATCACTAAAATCTTGCGGTCCTGCAACATTTTGATTTATCAAAACAATGAATTCACCAACATTATTGTTATGTTTCTTAGCAATTGTTTTCAGGAGAAGAATAGTCAATGATGCCAGGGATGCATCGGGTTACATTTTGTGATGCACGCTTAAAGATTAGTGCTTCATATTTTGGGGAACTGAATTTGTCAACTTTGTAATATTCAACAATGACCAAGTAAAGTCATAATTGGCACCCCCCCCCCCCCCCCTGTTTTTTTGTATCAATCTTTCAATTAAATCATGTAATAATTTTTAACCGACTTTTTTGTGTCGTTCTTATATATCTTGTGCTATTGAACTTGAAGTAACACGCCCCGGACCCTTATTCCGCTGCGACCCAATTTGGGGGTGTTACGATAAGCATCTAAAACCCTAATCTAAAAAAAAAAAAACCCCCCCTTACCAACCCTAAACAAGACCCTAAAACCCTAATTTTACGTTAACCCTAAAAACTAAACCCTAAACCTAAAACTAAGCCCTAAACCTTAATCCTAAGCCCTAATCTCAGTCCTAACACTAATCCTAAACCTTAATCTATCCTAAACCCTAAACCTAACTCAATCTAAAAGTCCAAAACCCTAAATCAAGCCCTAAACCCATTTTGCTCCATTTTGACCCACTTTAAACCTAAGCACCCATCCTAGTACCTCCATGACCTCACCATGACATCACCAAGCTGCCTAGCAACCACCTCGATCACCTCCTTTCTAAAATACTTAGCCTCTAAGTTGCTACATCACCTCCTTGTCACCCCCTTTAAAACCAAACCCACATACACCTCCAAAACCTTCCACCTTTCTTAGCTACTCTTATAGCCTTCAATAATCATCATACTAACTTCCATGATTTAGCTAAGTTAGCTGGGACACTAAGCAAGACTCTAAACTTGGGCACCAATGCCATTTGAACACTATATAAGCTGAAACATGCATAACCATTCAAACATACCTCAAAAACTCTTATACTTATCAATGAAGTTCTAAATCAGATCAAGGAAGGTCAAGAGAAGTCCCTAAGCTAAGAATAGAAGCCAAGAAGCAAGAAAAATGAATCCTTGAAGTCGTTACTAGGCGTACGAACCCGAAAACCCCATTTCGACCCATTTTAGCTCAAGTAAGCCTAAGATCTTGTTCCATAACCTTATATTCTGTATTAAAATGTTCATAATACTCTTAAGATCATGTATGAACTCTTGTTTAAAGCTTTGAATCCTCAAACCCATGTATTTTTTTATTAAAATCCTAAAAATGATCCGTTTTGATTTTCTAGCTAACGAATCCTTTTTCTAAACTTTTGTTGTGATAGAACGTCTTATTTTAGCTTATTCTAATAAGCTATAACATGCAAATATCATTTTGAATCCTAGAATCAGCTTGCATGGCTTTTTGGACTTGTTTTGCAAATATTTCCATGCATAGGGGTATATATCGTAACTTTCTGAAATTTATAACTAAAGGGGCTGAAAATGTCATTATTCTAAAGTTATAACTATAAGGACCTATTTTTCCAAGTTTCAAAGTTAAAGGTTTAAATTATATATAATTTATATATAAAGGACTAAACTTTTAAAAGTTTATAAACCCGGGGTATATATTGCCAATTTTGAAAACTTATAAAATATTATAACTTTATATTAATTATAAAAATATATATATATAAATTATTCTAGCTTTTGAAGAAACTTAAAACTATAATGTATCACATTACTAGGGAGCTTCATGTAAGGGGTTTCATTTGAGTATACGTTTTGACGAATTTGCTGGATTTACGATTTAAAGTGTCCTGGCTCCTCAAACGTTTACTACATGACCTCTAAATTATGATGGCACGAACATCGATACAATATTTCCATAATAAATCCAATCAAAGTGATATTTTATTATGGCATAAAACATATCCAATCAAACTAAGACTTGAAATAGTACCCCAGGTTGTGTGACGAAGCCGTTACATTCATTTCATATACTTTTGTCATTAATAAGATTTCCCTGTACTGTTAAGGTGAGTTCATAGCCTCACATTTAATCTTTTAAATGTTTAATAAACCCGCGAGGGGGATACATGCTATAAACCATGAATGCAATTATTTTTCTGTATGCTATCCTGATACATTATTGCCTAAGTCCCTACTTTTGCCATTAAGTCTCCACTATCATGAACCGCTAATTACTCGTCGGGGTAAGCGCGAATGCTGTGAATAGATCAATTTAGGACTGGACTCCTCATTGATGTACCTATAATGTCGGTAACCAATAGCACACATTTGAATAACTTTGCGGGTGTTTGGCAAAGACACCCGTTGGGGTAATTATTTATGGTTATTGATTAACCTAAGGCTTCGATGTCTTGAGCTTAGGGAAATAATACTATTTTTCATGATAATTGTATGTGTTGCAATTATTACAAACTATGGGTGTATAACAATGTAACCCACTATTGAACTTATGTTCAAACTACTTTACTTAAACCTATGAATTTCACTCAACCTTTGTGTTGACTTTTTAGCATGTTTATCTCTGGTAATTGAGCAACTTAAGGCACGGAGTAGCACAGACTTTAAGATGGCTAAACTGTTATCATTCAAACTTTATGTTTTCATGTAGATTTTGAGACCTCACTTTTTGTAAAACTCTGATGAATAAATTAATGATAACTAAATTTTCCAAAAATGTCTCTTTACGATTCGTTTTCTATGATTATGACTATTGTACTATGAAATAATACCCCATATTAGCTTCCGCTGCTATATGTATAAAAATGGGGGTGTTATATTTAACAAGTAACGTTTTGATTCTATTGGATAGTTGGACAAGTGGACTACTAGTGTATATAAGCGGTAAGTGGGTAAAGTCTCTAGGAGCTAGGGTTTAATAAGATCACCATTCCTTTAATCCCTAAGATAGATTATAATCAGCAAATAAGGATGCTTTATACGGATGCTTTAATTGTGACAGAATTATTATGTCTAGGTCTTAGGATGATGTAACGCCTAAGTCTTAAGAATGATATGCCACCTCAAGAAACAAACCAACTTTCTAATCGGATTAATAATGGTTAATACAGTTTCCTTATATAAGGTTTGACCGCTCTTTCATCTTTTGTTAATTATCTTGCGTGTGTTAAAGTGCCTTGAATTAATTTTAGACACCAACCAAACCGTGCCAATCTCTCAGGCTGAAAACCCCCTTTTCCCATTAGAATTAGGATTTAGACTGACATAGGTTTAACATAGGTTTAGAATAGAATAGAATTAGTATATATTAGATAACCAAGATATTAATTAAATTAATAGATTTAACCTCGCTTCAAGTGTTTGACACCCTACTTACCATGAAACTACTACCGATCGGGTACACTGTCCGTTAAAGTGTTGTTTTTGGTTTAGTCGGCAAAATATAAATTTAAAACCTGAATCATCTTAAATTTACCATACAACGTCAGCACATTAATGGACGATCCAAACATTACTATGGAAGAATACATCAGGCTCGAGGAAGAAAAGGCTCAAAATCGTAGTAAGGTGTTTAACTAGGAAACTGCTAAGTATGGTAAGATCTGGTATGATGAAGACATTCACGACCTCAAATCTGTTGAAACCGAATTTCCAGCTATTGCTTTTAATGACCAGATATCATCTGAAAAAAATCTTTAAGTTTTTGGCGCCACTGTCGGGGAGTGAAAATTGATCTTGATTTTTATTTTATATTTTGGTTTTTAGATTAGATTAGATCTAACCCTTAGGATTAGTGTAGTTTAGAGTAGTTTATATTCTTGCTTGTTTGCTTATTCTGTTTGTGTGATACGGCGTATACAGTTGACTAAATACGACATATTGATTATTTAATAGTTTTTCTAGTAAGTTTATTTCAGGATGGACGATCCAAACATTACTATGGAAGAATACATCATGCATGAGGAAGAAAAGGCTCAAAATCATGGTAAGGTGTTTAACTGGGAAACTGCTAAGTATGGTAAGATCTGGTATGATGAAGACATTCACGACCTCAGATCTGTTGAAACTGAATTCCCAGCTATTGATTTTAATGATCAGATATCATCTGAAAAAACACTTTATTGTGAATCCACAGTAAGTTCTCTTAACGATGAAATTGACTTTAAAATTTCATTTGACGATTCAAATGATGAAGATTACACGGTAATTTTTGACAAAAACTCGTTTTCTTATAAGATAATTTCTACCAATGATTTGAAAACGGATTCAGAGAATGATAATTAAAAAGTCAATTTACCTTTGTTTTCGTCACCCGAGCCTACAGTCAGTTATTTTGATGACTTGGATTTCTTTAAATATTTCGAGAATGAGTTTCCAGCCATTGTTTACAATGATGCTAAAATGTCTAAATCAGATTTGTTAACTGAACCGATTTTAAGCCCTCAACATATCAATGAATTTGATTTGAATGATGAAACATCATTGTCCGAATATGATGAAGAGGAACAAAATGTTTTGTACTTTAATGATCTATTCCCATTTAACATAATTCATACCGATTATTTAACGTTGGAAAAAGACAATGATTATAATGAAATCGATATAATACAGTCTTCGTGGGATAACATGAATACACAAGGGTCAAATATGCTTTTGGAAATAAGTCACAATAAATCAATAAAACTTTCAAAATGGGAAGTTTTATTATGGAACTAAACGTTAATATCGTAACTTAGAATTATCTTATCAATGGAATGCTATTCTATCGTATTATGAATTTGTATGTGCCGTTTGGCATTCTGTTCGACCCTAAACGGTAATATAAGATGATGTTTACACAAGAACGTTGCGGAGGCCAAGGTATGTTTTCTTTACTTTATTTAAATCAGGATAATTGGTCTCCAAGAATGGATACTATAACAACCCTAAATTTTCAAACAATGTTATCAACATGCTATGCTATGATCACATTTTTACAGAGAATTTTTTTGCTTTATTACAAACTATTATGTACCATTGTTACATAACTAAAGTAAACAAGCTCACGCAACCACCAATATCATATCTATGTTCATATATGTCATATATGCAATATAATATGTCAAGTAATATACAAATATCCATATGTTACCTATGTAACATACTATTTAAAACAATGTTATAAATCAAATCTCATGTGATAACATTTATCCCTAACCCTAGTTTTGAGTATTGTTTTCATCCACTTCAATGTACCAGCCGGGCTTCCCTTCTATCATAATGGTTCTTTCAATCCCTGTCATGTCAGTGCAAGTCCATGCAAAGACATCAGCGTTAGATCATAGAAGGTCTCATAACTTTCTCTTAAAGTTGATTGGTAGTTGTTTTCTGATAACAACTGTTTGCTTTGGGTGCTTGTCACTGATGACGATCCTTTCTTCCGCATTCACACAATTAATGTTGCATTTCATAACTTCTGGAAGGGTTTCTTTAAGCTTCTTTTATCTTTCTTCTTGTCATGTTGGGTCGTATGTGAGGAATATGGTGCCCAATTTGTTGCGAGTTATGAATTCTTTATAGCTCCGTGGATCGTAGACACTATGATACCCATCTTTTGCATAATAGTTCTTCCAAGTAGTAGGTTGATTGGAGAATTGGATCTGATGATAACAAAGTTTAGGACTTCTGTCCTTATAAAAGGGCCTTCTCCTATTGTAATTTCCAAAGGGACCTCTCCGAGAGGCCAAGAGTGTTCTTCCGAGAAACCGACGAGTAGAATCTTGGAGTCTACTATAAGCGATCTAATGGAAGGCTTCAATTTTAGGAAACAATGTTCATAAATGACTTCACATGAGCTACTCTTATCCATATATACCCGGTTGACTTCCCTTCAGGATATTTAGGCCTTTATAATGACTGGATCAGAAGAATTGTTAGGACCTGTAATAGGGGGAAACTTGATTTCCCCTATTCCGCCAACGAGTTATTCTACTGACTTCCTTTTTGAGACATGGCTTTCCTTATTTATCGTGAGGATAGGGGCTTTGACTAGTGTTATGTCCTTGTCTCCTTTCTTCCATTCACCTAATTAAGTGTCTCAAGCCTTTGCCTTTCCTTTTTTATTCCTTTTACAAGATGGATGAGTTGCCCTGACTTTACAGCTTCTTTGATCTGGTGCTTTAGCTCCCGGTATTAATTAGTGTCATGCCCTTGGTCTTCGTGGAAATGACAATACTTGGATATATCACGTAATTGTTTATTTATGACTATACGAGGAGGTTGCTCGAAGGTTTTTGCTACCTTCTCTGTTGCTATAATTTCTCTTGGGCTCTTAGATAAATTAGGGAGAATCCCATGGTTAGACCCCGGTTATGGATGAGAACAGCTTCCATTTGTCTTCCGCCCTTTGTTGTTTTATCCAGGGAGAACTTTTCTAAACCTGTCGAAACCCTTCCTCGCGTGATATTTGGGGCTCTGTTGGTGGCAACCTCTTTCGCTTCAATCCAAGTGTAAGTCTTCTGCATCAGGCCTTTGTAAGTGGTAGGAAGGTATGTGGAGAGGAACTCTACAAGGCTCCTTGTCTTCAATCTGTGAATGAAAAACCGAAATGTGTTGTTCTTTATGCAAACCCAAATTTACAATGTATCATCTGTGTAGTGGGTAACAAAAGCTCTAGTACTTTCCCATACCTCTGCTTGATGTTATGTACTGCTAGGTGTATCTTCGTGAACTTCAATTGTTGGCTAAAGTGCGACCGAAACTTTGCCTTCAAATCTTCGTAATTGACAATGCTACCTGCTTTTTGATTATTCAACCATTTCTGAGCAAAATCTTTAAGGGTATTGGTAAACATATGGCAGGCTACAAGCATTTCCCATTTCTGCATACGAATGGCACCTTCGAAGAGATGAAAATAGTTGTCGGGGTCCCCTTTTCCATCATAAGAACCCACATAAGAAGGCATCTTTAGTCCATATGGTAGAGGATACTCCTCTATCCAGCAAATAAATGGGGCTACACACCCAGTAAAGTCTGCAAATAGGCCCGTAGGACCGTAGCTTGGGTATATGGGTGTATAAAAGGGATAACTATTAGGGAAAGCATTTGGAGATTATGTGGACCCATTGGGAGTGGGACCGTGGTTGCTCATATGAGCTTGTGAAACGTATCCCCCATATGAGTGATAGGTGGGTGCCCCTCCAAAGGAGGGAGTACCACCTTGAGCATAGGAAAAATAGCTCGGAGGTTGACCGTAGGTCAAGCCAGCATTTGGTTGAGGATACGGGTTAACATAAGTACGGTATCCTGGATACTTGTGGTTGTCTGCTTATTTCATTATGAAAGTGGAGCATTGTTATGACTAGTGTCATACAGTTAGGAGGAGATTCCCATCTTAGTTAATTCGAAGGCGGTGGCCTCCCTAATGCGGAGGTCAAAGTTGATTGCATAAGTTGCCGTTATCATTTCTCCCTTGGTGGGTTGTAGAACGAAGGAAGGTTTACCCCACGGTTCTCATTGTATTCTACTCTTTGTTCCGAAGGCCTTCTACCTTCGGATTCCCTTTCAACCCTGGTCCCATCCCTGTTTGGAGCTTCCTCGAATTCTATAACCCTTACCTTTTGTCTTAGGACATGCGGGGATCCTATTCAGAAGACGATAGTGGATTCCCTGACACGTGCAGGCCTTGGTTCCATTTCCCTTTCTTCATCATACTCCTGAATGTAATATTCCAATTTAGTGAGGATGTCTTCATTATGCATCTGCCTCCTACGTTCCCTCAAAAGAGATTCAAGGGCTTCGTAGTTAGCTTCTACAAAAGTCGGGTTAATCAGCGAATTAGGATTAGCTGAGATGGACACATGATTAGCATATGGCGTGTTTTCAGGAGTTCTAGCAGTAAAGGTGGGGAGACAGTTATGGGTGGTTAGTTCACCCACATTTGGACCGGGTATTGGGTTATTGTCGAGAAACCCGATGGTGGTGATTCTTCTCTCCCGTTTGTCATGCCGAAAAATTAGGCTAAGTGGTTTGGTGGTTATTGACTAGGTTTTAACAGGGCTAATTGTAGCGGGTCCCACGGATGGCACCACTGATTGTGCAAATATGGACACGATCAGGCTTCAATGGGGATCAAAGAGTTTAAGGGTGGATGTCTGATTGCTAAGCCGTAGATAACCCGTGACAACACAAATGAAAACACTACATTAAGTGAAGCATAGGGGGTGTCCATATGAATCACCTCAGGCGTGAAAGTATGTGCTTTTGGGAGTAATAAGTATGTATAAAAGTATGTAGGTAAGTGTTGAGAGAGTTTTTATAAACAAAACTGACGACCTTTGCAACTATTATCGGTGATGAAATATGGCTGTGAAACAAGGCTTTGCAATAAACCAGTGATCATGGGGGTGTCATTATGATTTATGGTGGATTCCATGGTTAGTGTACATGATCTCTACCTTGGCGGGGGGGAAAGCTTGGTAGAGAGGGAGAACGTGGCGGTTTTTGACTTGACAGTCTGACCTCTACCCTAAGTTTTGTCGAAGACACACCGCGAAGGGGTGTGAGGCTTTGCGTGGTGAATTCCAATACTGGTAACCATAGCGAAGATGATTTTACGCCACTAAAAACTATTCGAAGGTTTCTAGGTATAATTAGGAGTAGATCCCTTTCGAGCTCGTAGGGGAGGCCTTCGAACCGGAGGGGAGGGTACGTCATCACTTTTTAAATGACTCATGTAAAGGTCGTTCTCTTATATCTTGTGCTTATGTACTCTGAAGTAACTCCCTCGGTTACCTTTCCGCTGCCATATTTTGGGGATGTTACTACATCCTCTAGTTTTGTTTGGTCCAAAGGTTCTACCTCCATAGGGGTTCCTAAAGTCTCTTCTACTTCTTTCGAGTAAGTTACAAGCGGTGTTTATACCTCAAATGATGGTAAAGACTTGTGAGGTACTCTGGCGGCTTGCATTTTTTTGCCTTATCCTCCATCATATTTTGATCACCTAAAAGCCTGTCACGTGTTTTGGTAAGATCTGCCCCAAGCATGCACTTAGGTATCTCAAATCCAACCATCCCATATTCTAAATCCTGCTTATTTTTTTCTTTAAGTAGTGTAACATTTCGTATTTTCACGATCAATGTTAAATCTCGATTTCCGTTCCTATTCTTACTTTTGAATAAAATTTCGTATTTTACTTTTAGCCGATTTAGTAAAAATCGTTGTTTTAGCTATTTGCGAGCCGTGCTTAGAATTTTTATCTGTTTAAGCGTTTGAGAAATTAGAAATTCCATAGTATAGCTCCGGGAGCCTAATTATTTTATTTTTAGTACTTTATGACTTTTCTCGCGTTTTAGCCGAACATGCTGTGTCTCTCAGTGAGATTGTTATTTTTACTATGTCTTATGCTTCATCTTATTAAATGTTTTTTACACAAAATAATATAGTACAAATTAAAAAAAAAATTATATGAAACATAAGCCCAAGCCATAGCCGGGGCTATAGGGCACCAATAATAAACAACCCATTATATTTTTTTTCTCATTCGATACAAACTAGGAAGTACTAGTCACCTTGACCCCTTATATTGAGTTTGACCCTCATTCTAACACATATAGAAGCGCACATAAAAATTATAACTGGAAAAGATTTTCCTGCTCCTCCTTCTTCTCTGCTTATCCGTCGATCCACACACAAACGCACACCAAATTCATCACCAAAATTCCACTTTTCACTTGATAAACTTATCTATAAACATCCCTACATTATCCTATCATTCTTTACAAGTAAAAACAACATGCAAGGATTTTGTAAGATCTTGGTTTTTTGATAATTTCATTGATTTCGGGTGAGGATTCTGCTTAAAGGGGATTTAAAAAAACTGTGTGTGGCAAGATTTTAGTTGTAAAAATGATAAGGTTTGGTTATTCATAGGGTTTGTGTGGGTATCGGCTAGGACAAAGGAACAAAGAGGAAGTTCTGTTTATGAATTTTTTTCGTTGCTTCTACTCCTTATTGTGAGCCTCTAAACTCTCTTGATTATTTACTTATGTTTACGCTTACATTTTATTTTCATACTTTAGAATCTATATGATTGTGTGCTAGAATAATTGTGGGATGGATTTGATTAATTGTAAGTGGTTAGATGACGGAGAAAGGTTAGTTAGGTGTATTGTGAAGATTATGGGATGCGGAAATGACGATTGATGGGATTTTGAAGTAAGCATATTAGGGCAGAAAGTTTGTTTGTCGATTTTGAATGGGTTAAAATTTTAAAAACTGATTTTGGGTTTAAAAATATAGTAGTGTATGTCTATAGGTTCGATTCGATATAAGGACCGTTTTATAGGGATGGGATCATGAGAAAACCTAATTTCAATAGAAAACCCAGAAAAACCAAACAAATGCCCTTAAAAAAACCACAGATGCCCTAATTTTTTCAGGCTAAAAATTATTTTTGCAGGCAAATATGGCCTCGATTTACTCTCTGTAAAAACCCAAAAAAAAAACAAACAGATGCCCTAAAAAACTAAACAGATGCCCTAAAAAATATTTTATATAGCCTTAAAATAATTTGCCGGCATCGTTTGGTTTTTTGAGTTTTTTCAGATTATATCGAAGGCCATTTTTGCTGAAGAAACCTATTTTTGTCTGAAAAAGAAATTAGGGCATATGTTTTGGTTTTCTGAGTTTCTAGGTTTTTCTAGCAAAAATATGGTTTCCCTAGAAAACCCATCACCGTTTTTTATAACTATCAAAAACGAAGTTTATTTATGGCCGGTAGGAAGTTAGGGAAAAAGCTTAATAACTAAATTCTGCATATTTTGAAAAGATTAGTTGCTGCAAAAAATTTGAAGTGCGCGTTAGGTGTGTTAAACTTATCTTTGCTAAGTTAGGGCTTTAAATTACTTTTAGTTTTTTTCCAGAACGATGTTTCAGTATTTTGGTTCATCAGGTAACTCTTAAAAACTGAGTTTTTAGATCCGGTCCGAAGTTTGGAAAATTTTTGTATTAATAATTGCACTATTTGGTAAATATTAATTTTCTCTGCGCAGATTCTAACAATGAGTTTGATTCGGGCACACCTTTCTGACCTGTTTCGGCCAAAGGCCGAAACACGAATTTGTCGAAACAATGTTTTCTATTATATTTAAAGGATTTCGGCTCAAAAGGGCATAAAAGTGAAGATTTTTGTCTAAATACAGGTCTGCGTTTTCTTATAAAAATTTCAGCAACTATTTTTGAAAAGTGTGCTGATGCAGTTTTTGACTTGGGATTCGGACCCTTTCTGGTCCGAACCGGCCTTTCCGTAAGACATAAAAGTTGTTTATTATGACGTTTTCCATAAAAACTCTCGAAATTTGGACTAAAAACGCTAGATGATAGGAAAACACAGGGGTAAAAGTTAGTGGTTCGTTTTTTTGGAAAAATTAAGATGCTGAATTTTGTTAAAAAGTAGGGTTTTGAGCTTTTTATTGTCCGTTTGAGCTTGCAAAACGTTAACGAACATTATTAGATGGTCTAAATAAATTGTTGGGTGTAGGGTATTCGGTCACGTTAATAACGTACAGGGTCTATTTTTCAGAATACTTTGAGAGATATGTAAGCTATGATTGAGATAGAAATAATAAGATAAGTATTATAAAATATTGGTTGCGTCGGTGGTATGGAAAACTTAGTATTGTAATTTAAGTTATTAATGTCCGTAGAGTATCCGAATTTTTCCAGGAAATTATAACCTTTCTAAAATATAAGAACTTTCCAAAAATAGTAACTTTCTTAAAATAGAAAATTTTCGAAAAAATGTGCGTAAATTAATTGAGAGTGTACATTTCTTTTTAATAAGGAGTTGTCTTAATAAATAAAACTTAGTGAAGCACACGTGGATTCTATAGTTATGATTATATATGTAGTAAGTATAGTTTATTTATGCCAATTATGCCTTTTTCTGGTGCTTTTATTTCTTTTAATCTCGCACATATTATAGGTCGCGGTTTTTGAGCGTGCGGTTCATTTTCGCTCGCTTGGTGGATTCTTTTATTTGATTACTTTTGCTTACGGTGTGTTCAATAGCCTCGCCTTTACTTATTTAACTGTTTTAACAAAACCCCGCGAGGGAGATACATGCTTGTTTTGAAAACCTGAACACAAGTTATTTATGGTATGCTCGACCCGATTATATGATTATTGACATTGAGTAGCTATTGCCAAAGTCTCTAATTTCATGAACCGTTAAATACCCGCGAGGTAAACGCTAGTGAAATTAATAGATCTATTGGGTTTGACAACCATGTCCGAGGGTATGAATCGAATCCTTTCGAGAACCCTTTCAACGGACGATTTGTATTGAGAATTGTAGGTATGAGGCAATAATACCTAGTACAGGGGCAACTTGATTTACATACAGGATATGCGATTTGTCAAGGTTCGGTGTCATGAGTTCAATGCAATAGAAACTGATATATGGCTTGTCCGTACAACAAGTCATCCGATGAACTACACATCATGTTTACTTTATATCTTATAAACTCTATGTATTCACTCAACATTATTGTTGACCTTTTAAGCATGTTTTAACTCAGGTGATTATGCTTATGCATGCTTAGATGGGAGTGATGTGCAATATCAAACTTTCAAGACTTTGTTTATTATTCACATTCCGATGAAAATTGTTATCATATTGTTTCGTGTCGACGTGTTTAAACTATCGTGGGTTGGCTATAAACCATTTGGGACATGTGTAACTCTGATGTTTTAATACATCGAATGTGATACTTATTTTTAAACGTCTCTTTTGAGGTCGTTTTCTGTAACTTATGCGTATGGATTATGAAATAGCACCGTAAGTTGTTCCGTTGCTTGCCGAATTTTGGGGGTGTTAACAGATTGGTAATCAGGGCACTATGGTTGTGTAAGAGAACTGGTCGTTTTTCAAACTTAGACTATAACCTTTTTTATCAAAATTTAGAGTCTTCATTGTTTATCTAATATTCGCGCTGAGCGTTCTCCCAGATTTCCTTTTTACTCCCTCGTAGGCATTCTTGTTATAATACTACATGGATAAAAGTGTATAAACACTTGCTATGATTTCGCTTTCTTGTCTATCTTAGTATGAGTCTTTACTAATTTACCTTTATCGTCTGTTATTTAAATATGACCAATCCGATATCACTACTTCCTGATTTCTAATTTACGTTCCCTCGAGCATTAATTTTTGTATGGATGCTTTATGCGGCTGCGTTAATCGTGATAGGATTGTTCGTATCTAGGTCTTAGGAAGAAGAACCGCCTAAGTCTTAAGAATGATATGCCACCTCAAAATAAGTAGCCATTGCACTAAATAAACAAACTAGCTTGTAATTAGATTTAACATGGTTAATACAGTTTTCTATTATTTGGCTTGTACCGCTTCTTTATCTTGTGATTAATTACTTTAGTTTGTATTGTGTTTTGAATTAATCTTTGGCACCACCAAACTTGTGCCAGTCTGTCAGGCTGAAAACCTTCCCATTTACCACTAGTAAATATGTATAGCATAGATTTAATAATTAATTAGACTAATATAATTAGAACTAAAATACTGATAGAATATTAGGTTAACTCTCACTCTTAGTATTCGACACCCTACTTACCGTGAAGCTACATCTTGACCGGGTTCACTGCCCGTTAAAGTGTTGTTTTTAGGTTTGTCGGCTAAATATAAATGTAAAACTTGATAATCACTAAAAAAACACCACACGACGACACATCAGGTTTTTGGCGCCGTTGCCGGGGAGTGAATAGTTTAATCTTTATTCTTATTAGTGTTTTCTAACCTTTAACTTGTTTAGTGTAAAATTAATTTAATTTTGATTGCTAATTGTTTAATTTAATTGTGTGTTTAATTTATTGCATTATTTAATTGTGTGTTTAAATAGTATTATGTTCTGACTGATCACCTGATACGCCGTATCCACCAGTTGGATACAACATATCAAACCTTCTGATTAGGACAGCGTATTGAGTTTCACAGTCTAAACGGCGTACCTGTTTTCCAAACAATACGGCGTATTTAGTGAACTCAATACGGCGTACTACCATTCAAAAGACCCATACGGCGTATTCTGCTCAATAAAATACAGCATATCTGTCAACTGATACAGTAGCAACGTAATTTTTTATTTTCCGTGTTTAAATTTCTGTATTCCTTTTTAAAAGAGCATATCCTACTTATTAATTCTCTGTTTCAGGTGGTGCATGACACGGAGTTCCAATACAGAACTACTCTCACCTTTTGAAAACCCGAAATGAGTACTTCACTCAAGAAGGAAGCTTTTTGAAACACCAAGCCTTGCAGACTTGAATTAATCCGAGTTCGATCAAATTTCTGAAATCGAAGAGCACATTGAAGAAGAAGAAGTTACAGAAACAATGGCGCAGACAATGGAACAATATATGAGCAAAACCCGAGAGAATTACGGGTCGGGTGTTGCTAGGCCCACGATCAACCAAGACACCCCCTTTGAATTGAAAGGGCAATTTCTCAAAGAACTTCGTGACAATACTTTCAGTGGCTCAGAACAGGAAGATGCAAACAAGCACATCGAGAAGGTTCTAGAGATTATTGACTTATTTCACATCCCAAAAGTAACTCAAGATCAAATCATGCTTCGAGCCTTCCCTGTATCTCTAACCGGAGACGCGAGCAGGTGGCTAAAAAACCAACTATCAGGGTCGATTACAACATGGGAAGTTCTTAAAACTAAATTTCTAAACAAATACTGTCCACCTGCCCGCACCGTGAAGAAAATGGAGGAAATCAATAACATCCAGCAAGAACCCGATGAAAGCCTTTTCCGTGCATGGGTAAGATTTAAAGAATTGCTGATGAAGTGTCCTCAACATTACTTAACCGACATGCAGGAAGTCATCTTGTTTTACAATGGGCTCGATATTCTAACTCAACAAATTTTGGACTCAAAGGGCGTCATACCCTTCAAAACTACAGCTGATGCTAAAGTGGCCATCCAAGAAATGACCGAATACTCTGAGAAATGACACAACGGAACATCTTCAAGGGCCAGAAGTACTGAAACTTTTGACGAGCTTGCTGCTATCCAAGCCCAACTCAACAATCTCAGGCGAGAAATAAAAAGTTAATGAGAAAGTGTACGCTGCTCAGGTCGGATGCGAACTATGCAAGGGACCACATTATACGAAGGAATTGTCCAGCAAAGAAGAAGGCAAAACATTAGAAAACTTACTAAATGTAGTCGGTGCACCTATAGGACAAATACAAGCAGCAGGACCATGATTCTATCAACAAAAAGGAAACTCTCGTACCCGACTTGAAGAAGAACTATGGAAGTATCATTGTCCAAATTTATGATTCGATTTATCTAAAAAGGCATGAGAGAACTCGAACATCACAAATAAAATTCGAGTTACTTCTAAACCAAATGCGGCCTTTTAAGAAATCAAAGAACATCGATTAAAACCATGAAACTAAACAAATATGGGCAAAATGAAGTAAAGTACTGCAAGAAAGAGGTTTTGGAAGTCTGCCCAACTCTACGAAAACAAATCCAAGAGACCAAGTGAAATCGATCTCAACTACTACAACTGATTTATTTGAGATACGCCGTATAGAAACTAGTCCCATTAGTTCGTTCATACCACAACACAGAAATAATTTCCAGAGACAGTCCCTTCCCCAAGAGCACTATATAACCAATGCTGTGATGATTGGATGGAGGTACGAGAAGTAAGGAATCTAGACACTATTGATCACAACCTGCCTCAAAAAGAAAAAGATCCAAGGAGCTTTACCCTACCTTGTTTTATTAATATTGTTTGTTTTAATAAAGCCCTCGTTGACCTTGAAGCAAGTGTGAGTGTTATGCCATTTTCTACCTATACCAAACTCGGTCTAGGAATTTTGTCTCACACTAGGTTAACCATAGAATTGGCTTATAGGACCATTAAGCAACCAAGGGGTATAGCTGAAAACGTGCTAGTGAGGATCGGTAAATTTGTTTTCCCCCTTGACTTTATCATCTTAGGCATACCCAAGGATGACGATATCCTTTTGATCCTCGGACGACCATTCTTGTCCACCGCACATGTAAAATTGATGTCTTTAAAAGAAAAGTCACCCTAAGGGTCGGGGCAGAAAAACAGGTTTTTAAAAGTGTTAAGCCCTCCTCTAGCATGATAAAACGGGTCTTTATGGACGCACCAGATGAATGAAAATGAAGAAAGGTCGAACTCAACGACCAGCTGAAACAAAAGTGCTTCCCGGGAGACAACCCGGTCATATTTTAATTGTTTGTCGCATTTAATTGTTTGAAATTTTAATTTATTGTTGAGTCTGTCTTCCCAGACATGTCATACGGCGTATCAAACCCCCTTGGATACGGCATATGCATGTCTGGACGTTAGCAGTACATTTAATTCAAGTATTTAATTTCTAGCATTTAATTTTTTTCCCAAGATTACATACGGCGTATCCTTGGGTTTGGGATATGGCGTATTGTAACATGTACAGTTGTGTGTTTAATTGTTTGTCTGTATTGTAGGTTAGCGAAAGTACAAATTGCACGAACGTCTTCTAATTTTCATGCAGGACCTTGCTGAAATGAAATCGTCTTAAATGGTATAATCTGAAAAAAGCCATGTGTTGAACTCTTAGGGCAATCTGAAGCTCTTCAACATACTTTCTGCTCAAACACTCATAATGGAGAACCATATGGAGCAAACTATCAGGGGAGTTTCCCCATCCTAATTCTTTTTCCCATATTATTCAAATGTTTTATATATACAACGAGGACGTTGTATAATTTAAGTGAGGAGGGTGAAGAATTAGAACGTACTTGTCCTTATTTTCACAAATATGTTTAAAAATGCCTAAAAATTGATCAAATAAAAAAAATTAGCATACCTTTTTGTGAAAAATAACTAGTTACATTACCTAGCGCACTATAACCCTTATTGCCAATTTGTGAGAATTAAGCCTATCCGTTTCCAATTGCTTACTTAAAATTCCACAAAAATATGTGTGTACCGGTGATTTAGTGGACTTTAGAACTTGGCCTGGTATATCACTCGAGACCTCAATGACGAGTACTATGGATTTAGATGGATAAACATCTTAACTGGATAGATTTAATAGATTAAACCAAGGCCTACATGTCGTAAATATTAACTAAACTACATTGGTTAGTTAACCCCGGTGTAACCCTTTTGCTTACTCTCACTTTTAGAGTAAAGATACCCCTAGAATAACCTGCTGAGCCATTCCTTTCTTTTTCCTACACCAATTAAAAAATTATTTCGTTTCGCCTTTACACCTTAGCCTTCGTGTAGATTAAAACCTATTTTAATCAAAATTGCTAGTTGCTTTCGTGTAAAGTCTTGTAGTTCATGCGTCAAAGTGAAATTTCTCTATATCTGTAAAGGTCAGGAAAATTGCACAATGCAATGGGAATATTTTGTAGCTCGTATATTTTGCTACTTTCGCGATTATATGTTATGCTCGAAGAAGAAAAGTTAAAAGGAAGAATCAACCGAACAAATGATGACAGTGAAGACGGTGAATTACATCGAGATTTATGATGTATTATTTGCAAAAAAAATAAAAAAATGAAAAAAAAAATGTTGAAAAGAAAGATAGTCGGTTCATTGAACTTATACCGAAGAGATTATTCGAAAGGATCAATTATTCGTTGATACGTACAAAAATCAACAATGTAAAGTATTGTAAAAAGTGGCCGATATCACCACTTATGTTGTAAAAGTATGTAAAGTTCGGGATGTAAAGGAAGTTGACCGTTATGGGAACGCCAACTTAGGTTGTCATTGTCATTTCTATGATCGAGACGTTTGTTCATATGTTCGAGTCTTTGTCATGGGATGGTCGGGAAAATTAACTAGCAACTGTACCTTATTTGTTGGCTTTAATCTATTTATATTGTTTATTTTATTTAACAACAATTTTACTTTCTTTTCCTGATAACTAACCCTAGGATGTAACACCCCCGAAAATCAGGACAACGCAGCGGAATGGTAAGGTTGGGGTGCTACTTCAGGGCACAAAACACAAGTCACGGAAAACGACCTCAAAAGAGACGTTTAAATAAATTTCACATTCGTTATATTAAAATCAGAGTTTACAAAGGATCCCATTTATAATGCAATAGAAACATTTTGTTTATTTTAAAACGTTTGTCGAATGGTATACAAGTTATTAAGCCTTCAAAAATATATCCGCGCGACTCGAATGCTCCCAATGCTCAGCTAGCAAAATAATAACCTGAGAAAATACACGCAAAAACGTCAACAATAATGTTGGTGAATTCATAGGTTTAAGTAAAAAGCAGTATTGAAATAATTTAAGAAATATTTCAGAAGAAAAGTAGCGTTACAACATTTAAAAGTGTTATTTCCGAAATCCATCCGAAATCCAAGTAGTAATTCAGTAAATCAAGAAGTATTTAAAAGTGGACCACAAGACTTAGGTAATGGTGGACTAAGTACGTATTCCGAAGTCCAAAACAAATAATAGCAGACTATGTACGTATTCCATAGTCCAAAATAGGTAAGGTAGACAAGAGAAACACATTCATCATGTCCAACACTTTGTATTATTGCACTAAGCTCATGACCCCGAAGCCTTAACTAGATTTTTGCCCCAATCGGAATATAGGATGCTTGCCAACACCCGGACACCTCTCAATGTTAAATGCACCTTGATCAAACTAGTGACCCAAGGAAAGGTGGGGATTGTCAGTCCCGATAGATCTATCCACAACACTCGCGCTTACTACAATAGCAATTAACGGTTCATGATAAATAGGGACTTCACGGCAATAAGGTAACTTAGCAATAATATTCAGGCAGTAATCTGGATAGCATACACTTTGTAAACACTTTGAAAACACTTGTGTCCAATAGTAAAACAAATAATGTGTTCAAAAATTCACGGCTTCAAATATAGGTATTCAACGATCTCAAATCATGTAGTAACAAATCAAGCTTTAGTAAAAATAGTCATGTAACGCTTATGTAGTAGAAATCAATAAGTTCACTTAGTAAAACGAGCATGTATTCTCACCCCGAAAACAGTTTATGAAAACCATTAAAAGAGAAAAGGTGGGGCTATGAACTCACAAAGTATTGAAAGGTAATTGTACTGTAGTAAAATATACAAGTTTGTAAACGAGCATGTATTCCCCTCGCGGGTTTATAAAACATTGAAAAGATTGAAATGCGAGACTATGAACTCACCTTAGAAGTGAAGTGAAGAATAAGTCGAGTGAATGAATGAAAACGCGTCACGGAAATATCCGAAAGCAACCTAAGTAGATATCGGTCGTATAAGTACTAAGTACTAATAACATATATAATTCTATATAGCTACATCACCATCTAATTGTGTTTGTGAAATAATGTTTAAATCGCATTTGATAAATAATAATCATGTATTTGAACTCGTATAATCGCGTAACTAGTTTAATCGCCTTTGTAAAATAACATTTATAAAGTTTAAAACAAGTATAAATATTATTTAAGTGATTCCAAAATGTTTCGCAAAAATTTATAAAAAAAACGAACCAACACTATTCATCTCAGGAAATAGTGTATAGTTTACAAAATATACATCCAAAAATTATGAAAATCGGCAGGTTTATGTAAAATGTCGTTCCGAACAACTTTGTAGTTTTACATTTCGACTCAATCGGACCCGAAGGCCCTCGAAAATGAGCTTCAACAGCTGCTGAAGCGTGCAAAGTTTTTTCAGCTTATATATATATAATGTTCGATAACTTTGAAACGTCGTATCTCCTTCGTTATAAATCGTTTTTTCGAGTTTCTTATCTTTTTCGAATCGTCATGAGACGTACTATTTTTATAAAATGATAAACCCACTGGTTTTATTTCG
>BQNB010019303.1:0-65966 GCA_026074375.1 Tanacetum coccineum
ACTCTCTCTCTTGTGAATTCGAATTCAAAGATTTCATTAAAATTTGATGTGTGAAATGAAATTAAGGATCTAAAGTAGATTAAGTGATATTGTTGTGGTTTGTTGATGAAAATCTAGTTCATGGGATTTTACAACTCTTGATTAAACCAAGAAAACACGTAAGTATTTCACGGGATTTTACTAAATCAAGAAGAAACCGTAAAAATAGAATTGTTGTTGGTGAGATCGTTGTTGTGTTTGAAGTATTGGAACTTTTGTTAATGATTTGTTGAGAAAAAAGGATGGACGGTTACTACACTTTCAACTTCAAATGATTAATGGTTGATTAAAACATAAACAAGGACTAACGGTGTAATTAAAATCAAAGTAGAGTGCTTAACGGTTGTTAGTAAACGTTGCAGGGACTAACGGTGTGTAACACCCCCATTTTTCTATATCTCAGCGGAAGGGTCATTTGGGGTGCTACGTCTTAATACAATAACTCAAGCATAGAAAACGACTCGAAAAGAGACGTTTTTAAATATAACCATTCGAAATAAAAGTTTCACAACATAGGTCCTAAATATTTTCATAATCAATACATCATTTTCAAATATTTTCTTCGAATGATTTTCTTTAAATGGGCCTTTAAAATATTTATTTCATTAGCTTCGCCGAAATCTTCATCACCGAATTACCTTCAAGGACCTGAGATAAAACATGCTAAAAAGTCAACAATAATGTTGAGTGAATCCATAGAGTTTATATATATATATATATTAAATTCCGAACACAAGTATCATTTCTCAAAATCATCAAGACATAACGATGTGGATCAGACAAAGTTATAGGAGGATTATTATAAGTCTCATGACATTGAACGTTACCATCTAAAAGAATGCCCACTATACACCCTCGCTATGAGTGCATATTACTCTCTATACAACGCATCTGTACTGTCATTTTCCTGACACGAGACGATAGCCAGTCGTCACGGATTAGAGGTGGCAACCTCCAAATAGTACTATTTCATGTATAAGCGTCTACCATTACCCGGTAGTTAACAATTCATGATTTCCGCGAGTATTTTATCTAGCGAGTTAAGCTAACTTATAATAATCAAGACTACTAGCATACATTCGGGTCCCTTGTGTTCTATTTTTAAAAACAAGCGTGTTATTCCCCTTGCGAGTTTATAAAACAATTAAAGTATTAAAATGCGAGGCTATGGACTCACTAGTGATGCCGGAAGAGAATAGCGATATGAATAAGAACATCGGGAGTAGGCGCGTCAATCAACCAAGACCTATACAAAATTGTACAACGGAGTCTTACACTGTTTCTAGTCGATAAAATTAATGATAATTTATAAATAAATAAGTTTATTAGACCATGTAGTTTATATGATATCTTCATCTCTTGAAAATAATTATTTCACCTTAAAGTTTTCTAGGTTTAAACTTGTTTTATAGCCATTTTAATTTACTAGTATTGTCTAAATTAGTCCAAAAAGCCCAATAGGCCCATTAAGCAAACCCATTAAGTTATTATACTGATATTATTCCTCAAAGACCAGGTCCTAGCCCATTAGTAAGGTCCAAGTAGATTTGGCCTAAAGCTAAGTCCAATAAATCCATTTTGTTTCATTGGGTCTAGTGGTCCAATAAGGCCTTATGGCCCATTTAAGCTTATAAATAACCCTTGTTATAAAATTTTGGGTTATCGAAGTCGGGATACTTTTATTATCAGCATGCTAGCAATTTAAAACTCCCAAGAAGTGGGTCCTACCACCTCGGGTTTTAGTTACAAAAAATCGCTTTACATAGTATAGTGTTCGGGCAGTAGTAAATTTTCTATACTTTTATGTTTACGAAAATAGTCATAATTTATAAACCGTAAATGGTATAATTGATATATTTGTATGCTTGGATTCATAATTAAGTGTACTTTACAGATTCAAAGTCATTTTTATACATCTTTTAATATTACTTATAGATATGGGTATATTACTACATAATGGTCGAGTTACTAATTAGGACTGAAATTTCACTTTTACATTTTTTAACGCCATTTTCAAACCGTAAATAATTGGGTGACTATCCAATTGATTCATAATCTACATGATTTTATCTAAGTTCCATAGTTTTCACATTTTAACCAAATCAGTTCGTAACTATGACTTTTTATCCCATCTTTACAGCAAGGTCAGAATCAACTAGTTTTAGAGTTTTGGTCATATCTCATTGAATTTTTACTTTCTAGAGGTGATCCAAATTGATAAATGTTCACAAAAGGATTTTCTACAACCTCATGAAATCAAATCCAACATCCAACCTACTAAAAATTAAGAAATCTACTGTTCATTACAGCCCACAAATTTTATGATCATTTCACTTGTTTAGATGACTAATTTAGCTATGATTAACCTAGATTCATACACACAAAGCCCATTTTAATTCTTGATCATCATATATCATGCATGTACATATACAATTGAAAATTAAAAGAAAACATAAACAAAACTCATGAGATTTTTACTATAAAAACCTCGTGTTTTCAAGTCATTGACGACGTCGATAAATCTACTATTTATTTTTAGTGTTGTACGCGTTTGCTTGTAATTTCATCACCATTTTTCTTCACCAAAATGACCTTATAAAATTCTTATAAAATCAGCCCCAAAAGTGTACAAAACCTTCTTGAATGCTTCTTTAAATCACCACCAAAATTATAAGGAATATACTAGGATATCATCATCACTTGTGTGCTTAATTTTTGATCTTCAAAATTTTATGGAATTGGTGTTTTGGTGGTATATAGGATCGGCAAGGGGGAGGAATAGAGAGAGTTTTTTTGGTGTGATTTTCTCTTACTAGTTAAAAAAAAAAAAAAAAAAAAAAAAATAAATAAAAAAAAAAAAAAAAAAAAAAAGAAAAAAAAATGAATTATGTTGTAGTGTGTGTGAAATTGTTGGTCAAAATAGGTTTAAGTATGTAACCTAGTTTATGACAAGTGTTATATTTACACTTAATCAAGGCTTGCCAAAGGGACACCTCTCCCTTTGGTTTTTCCGCCCCTATGAGGGGTAAGATAAGTGGGATGAGTAGTTTACTACTTGTCCCACTTATTGTTAAGGCGGGTATTTTCAAAGTCCGATATTTAAAAAGGTACGATTTGTAGTCGTTTTTCGTAAAAAGTAAAAATAGTACGAGACACGAAAAATAAAAACGAATGCAACAAAAAATATTTCTATGGCATTTTGAAAATATAAACGTTAATGCTTAATGTAGCATTTGCCGGTTCTTTGTAAGCGTTACGTAAATTACAAATGCAAGTCCTAATTCTCCCGGTTAGTCGTGAGTTCATATCTCAACATAAAATTGAAAAATATATTTAATACTCAAGAATAAAATAACGACCTGAAATTGATGGATTGTCACACTAGTGCTTCATCCTTTTGAATGTAATAAATAAACATAACAAAGCCTTGAAGTATCATCAATAAATGTCACAAAGTATTTATTATTCCCTAATGAGGGAGTAGCATGTAGATCACATAAATCACTGTAGATTAGATCTAAAACTTTAGTTTTATGTTTTACATTTTGAAATGGTTTCTTAGTTATTTTGGTCAGCATGCAAGTCTTACACTTTTTAGTGTCCATAAAACTAGGATTAACCCATCCTTAGACATATCTTGCATCCTCCTAAAGTGGACATGGACCAGTATAGCTTGCCATGAGATTGAATCATTCAGTTTAGAGGTTGACGTAAAGGCTGAACCAATATTATCATTAACAATATTAAGCCTGAACATCTGATTATTCAAATAACCAAAACCAATAAACATACCATGTTTAGATATAACAAATTTATTAGATTTAATGACTTGTTTATAACCACAATTGTTCAAAATACAACTTGAAACCAAATCCTTCCTAATATTAGGAACATGCAAAACATTCATCAAGGAAACAATCTTTCCAGAACTAAATATAAGATCTACACAACCGCGTCTATGCACCAGGGTTGTTGACTCATTTCTCATGTAAAGAATAGATCCATCATTCAGTGACTCATAAGTCTTGAACCAGCATCTATCTTTACACACATGCACAGTTGCTCTTGAGTCAACCCACCACACAACATCATCATCCTTTACAAAATAAGCTTTAGATCCATATGTAACATAATAAACCTGAAGAGATTTATTAAACATATTCTGACCTTTCAGAGAGCTGGTAGAAACATCCACTAAACCATTTGTGCCTGAACCATTGGCTTTGTTGCCAACTTTTTCACCTTTGTAATCCTTTTTCAAGTGTTTAAGTTTCTTACATTTCCAACAAGTCACTTTAGACTTTTTGTTAGGATCATCTTTGGTTTCCTGATGTTTACATTTACCCTTGTTGTCATTGTACCTGAAGGAGTTGTTATGCTTCATCATATTGACAACTAAAGTACTAGCAACATTGTTGCCTTTTGGCTTGTCATTATCCTGCACCATGAGGGACTTCTCAATGCGCATATGACTGCCCAACTCAACAAGAGTTAACTCCTCTTTCTGATGTTTCAAGGTGTGCTTGAAATATTTCAAGGAAGGAGGGAGTTTATCAATGATACAAGAGACTTGAATAGCCTCATCCATATTCATTTTGTGTTGTGTAAATCTTCCAAGTATACCAATAAGTTCATTGTATTGTTCCATAACTGGTATTGAATCAGTCATTTTATAATTGATGAAATTATTAACAAGGACCTTCTTACTTGATGCATCCTCGGCCATATATTTGGCTTTCAAGGAATCCTATTGTTCTTTAGAAGATTCAATATTTTGGTCAATGTCAAATACAGGATCAGACATATCATTGAGGATTAAACCTCTGCAAACATAATCATTGTCCCATGTGTTCCTCTTCCTGATTTGTTCCATGGTAGTATTCTTCCCATCTTCGAGAATAGGAGTAGTAAGCACATACACCACACTCATGTTGGAAAGCAAGAAGTGCATCTTCTTATGTCATTTGTTTGAATCTATATGTTTCATAGCAGCATTAGCCATTGATTATCACAAAATAATCTTCTTTGATTGTTGGTTGTGGTTGGCCCAGAACAGGTTGAAGATAATCAATGCCTATCTAATTACCAATTAAGGTTACCGGATATCACTTGAAGTTGTGTGATCACTTTCCAAAGAAGATTATTCGACCTTATGCCTGGGTTACACGAATACATCCTTGGGATAAAACCAAGTGCTTGTTCTTGTTTTAGGCACAGATCAAGAACTCTTCGCTTCTAAGTGTTTATGTTTTCTGTATATCTTCCATGCATTTGTGATATCCTATTTATAGGAGAAATACTCAAACCCTAGTCAATGGAATTAGGAGAGATTATAGGAGATATAATCTCTTCCATAATTAACCTCCATAATTATAGGAATTAGTGGTTGCTTGACGAATTTAAACGTGGTCATTAAATGTGATTATAACTTTCCATTTGAATAGGTCAAAGTAGTTACAAGTTAATTGAATTCATTCCAGTGAGTTATTCCTTCAATGTCTTGAACTTTATCAGCTAGCCCACTGAGGAGCATACCGGCTGAAAGTTTAAACTAAAGCAGCCCACTAATGAGTTAACCCGCTAAGGATACATCCTCTGATGGATTACTCCCTGATGGTATCCTTTAGCTTACTACTCAGGGAGTATAAAGCTGAAGCCATCATACTAATGATATCGTTCAGTCCAGAGTGATACTCACTAAAGTGTGAACTCACTGAACTTCATCAGTGACCTGAATTCCCTTTTACCACTATCAGATTTAGTATGTTCAGTGACCTATGGGAGTATACTATGCACCTCCAATCCCATTACCCGATATGAACTAAACCCATAATTGAATTAAATTTCCAACAAAAAGTAACTAAACGAGAACTATATACATTTTAGAAAGATAAACTTTTCATTTCCAAGAGCTATCATTACAAAACAAGATTATCGGTGTCTCGTATTCTCACTGCACAAAACCCCTAATTCCGCCATAGCTCCAAAAATCACCTAAGCAAACTTATTCCATTTCGTTACATTATTCATAAACGTATCATTAATATGTGAACATGGTTTAAATTGTTTAGAATGCACGGTGCAATTGATTATTCGCACCGCCATTCGTCACGCAGCACCAACAACGACGCCATACTGTACCGTGTGTCACACCCCCAAATCGAGTCTAATCGGAATAAGTGTTCGAGGGCGTGACGTCATAATATTTATCACACAAGATACGAGAACGACCACTATTTGGACGTTTGAAAACATTCACACTCATTGCATTGATTAAAATATAAATAAGTCTTATAACAATTCAAAACATGATTAAAAGAGTTACGAAAGCATAGGTAAATTGTAGCAAAAGCATAATTGAGTTTTCAAAAGACAACGAGTTTGAATATAGCAAGAAGACTCCACACATCAAATCAAGTATGAGTCCAAAGTCAAGCACTAGAAAACATGCTTAAACATGTCAACATAAAGTTGGTGAATTCGCAGGTTTAGTTATATCATAAGTATGTAACCCAATATTTAAAACGCATGACTATTGTAACACATACAACAATCACAAAAGTATTTACGTTGAGCTAAACTCGTGACACCGAGGCTACAACAGTTTGTATGCAAATCAATTTCAGACATATTAAGATAGTAAGTGCCTAAGGGGATGTTTAATCCAAAACATCCGTATTCCGACATGGTATACGTTCGTTAGTTTGTCTCTCGAACTAGTAAGCGCTACTTACCCGAACGGGGATGTCAATCCTAAATAGATCTATTTATAACACTCGCGCCTACACAAGATAACTAAGGGTTCATGATAGTGGGGCATGGTGGGTTATCGCTACTTAGGCAATACGTAAACATGCAATAGTAATTCACGAAACTTGTGTCCAAAGTTTAAAAACAAGCAATGCTTTCACCCTAAAAGTGGTAAAGTAAAACAGCAAAACGTGGGGCTACGAACTCACCTTAATTGGTGAAGTAAAATAGTGGAAAGAATGATCACACGGTATAACACGACTGTGCTCGGCCACGACCTAAATAATAAAGGTTTCGATTCAGAAATACTATGTGAAATTATGGTAATGCATAAGAGTTTTTCAAAAGTGTTTGTATTATTGTTTTGTAAGGAATGTAGCATCATTGATTGTGTGGTGGTTGTAAGGGTTTGACTCGATAAAAATACTTCACAATACTAAGTATATATATATACCATATAAGAGTAATAAACAAGAATGAATATATTTCGGCAACGTACCCGTTTTCCTATATTAAATAATCAAGATGTCTTAGATATAAAAGTTTTCACGTTTTAATACACGTATTGATCAATAGAAGTTTTATACTCTATAAATTTATAAAATATATTTTTCGTCTTTTAGTCGGGTTTTGATAAAATAAGTTTTTACCAAATATTTTCTAAGTGTAAAGTTTTTATAAATTTCGGCATGACCCGTTCGTTTATATTCGTTTTCCAAAGTCGTAGACTTTATCCAATAACACTTTCCATATAATACTCACTTTCCAATAATAAACCAAATCTCAACATTTACTTATAATTTATCCCAAAACTCGTTCCAACAATAGATTCACTATTTAAATCAAAACACTTTAAGATAGCAATAGGTTACGTTAAGAAAATAAGTTCTAGTTTATATAAGTTTAATAAGTCAAAATAAGCCCTAAGCTTAGCTTAATAATAAGCCGCAAATTAATTGGCCCTTATTGGGTTTTTCAGCCCAACAAGCCAAATAAAAGATATCGAAATACAATAAGCCCAAAATAGTCCAATAAGCACAAGAATAATTAAAAAGCACTTGACTTATCAAATAAGCTACAAAATATGTCACGAAATAAGCCACAAATAAGCCAAGGTCGTGGTGCTTATTGTCTAAGCCCACAGTTTGGACTTGGGTTTTTGGGCCAAAGCCCATTAAGCCCGATAAACACTTTTGTACTTATCCAATAAGTCCAATAAGCACGAAATCCTTTTTAGTACTTAAAATAAGCCACAAAAATAAGCTAGACAATAAAAAACGAAAACTTTAATAAGCCCAAACACATTTTTTTTTGTTTCCCTATTGGGCCGAGACATATATAAGCTCAAATAAGCCCATATGAGCTTAATAATAAGCCGAATAAGCCACTAAACTTTTTGGTAATTAATTTCTTTACAATAAAACAACCACAACAATACAACTACACATTCCTTATGCTTTATTCATTTTACATTCGAATATATAAGAACCTTTTTAAGGTTTTGTAAACTTTAAACATTGATTTTTATAAAAACAAATGTACAACTTTTATTTATGCATTATGAGAGTTATAAAGGTACAAGAAATTTTTATAAAAGATCAACTTACAAATGATGGGTTTAAGAAGAGATGGATGATGATCTAACAACCCGAATGTTGTTTAAATACCCAACTAACTATTAAAATCAACCCAAAATACTCCTTAGCTCTCAAAAGCTTGATCAAAATTGAAATATGAATTATTTAAAGGGGTGTTTGCTTGCGTCAGATATTTAAGAAGAGAGGGGAAGAGAGAACAATTTGTGTGTGTGTGTATGTGTGTGTTTTCTAGAAAGAGGGAAAGATGAGGATGAATGAATGAACATTGCACCTAGTCCTCCTTATGTAACCTTTCAAATTAGAATCCAAGACAAGAAAATATCAAGGGAACATTCAAGCAATATTTTAGGTGTTGTGTTGGTGTGTGGGGCAGACCGAACCAACAAAGGGGACGGGGGGACCAATTTGATTATTTGAATTTTTACCATGGTGAAGGTTCTAGAATTAACTCAAATACCCTTTTTTACACAAGGCTTAGCAAAACAATAGATTCTTGCATAATCAAAACATAATATTTTTAACACGAAACGCCAAGATATTTCAAATATGCTTACGAAAATAAAAACGCGACATTTGTTGAAATACTATATTAAATAGTAAGTCGGAACGCATCTGGTAACGATTCTTAGTTACGCGTGAAAAACTTCCCGGTTAAATACAAAAGTCAACACGAAATTAAATAAGGCCAACTAATATACGAAAAAGTCAACGATGATAAATTTGAAATTTTTACAGGGTGTGACATCCTTTCCTCGTTGGAAGAGCTTTGTCCGCAAAGCTTAAGACGTCTTATCCGGTGCAGTTAAAGATTTTGAAAACAAATGCGGGTATTTCTTTTGAAACTAGTATCCATGTTCCCAGGTGAACTCGGGACCTCTTCTTGAGTTCCAAAAAACCTTGACGATAGGAATACGACTCTGCTTTAAACGTTTGACTTCACAATTCATGATTTCGAGGGGTTCTTCGACGAAATGCAGTTTGTCGTCAATCCGGATTTCATCTAGCGGAATAACAAGTGTTTCGTCAGATAAACACTTCTTTAGATTTGAAATGAGAAATGTACTATGAACTCTACTCAATTGTTCCAGAAGTTTAAGACGGTAAGCAACCGTTTCAACCTTAGTAAGGATTTTGAAAGGCCCGATATAAAAAGGGTTCAGCTTTCCCCGTTTGCCGAAACGTATCACCCCTTTCCATGGTAAAACCTTTAGCATGACCTTATCCCCAACTTGGAACTCCAAAGGCTTACGTCTCTTGTCGGCGTAGCTCTTTTGTCTATCACGTGCAGCTTGAATACGACTTTTGATTTGAACGATCTTTTCGGTTGTCTCATGAATAATCTTTGGACCTGGGAGTTGACTGTTCCAACTTCAGCCCAACAAACATGCGATCGACACTTCTGACCATATAATGCCTCGAACGGTGCTGCCTTGATGCTAGTGTGATAACTGTTGTTATATGAAAATTCCACCAAGGGTAGATGTCTATCCCAGCCCTTTCCAAAGTCAATCACACAAGCACGCATCATGTCTTCCAATGTCTGGATGGTTCTTTCACTCTGACCATCCGTTTGTAGGTGATAAGCGATGCTTATATCCAATTACGTTCCCAACGCTTTCTGAAGTGACTGCCAAAAATGAGATGTAAATCTGCTATCGCGATTAGAGATGATCAAAACTGGCACCCTATGCCTCGAGATAACTTCTTTCAAGTACCGCCTCGTTAACTTCTCCACCCAGTCTATTTCCTTCATTGGCAGAAAATGAGCAGATTTAGTGAGTCGGTCAACGATCACCCAGATCGTATCTTGACCAGTCGACGTCTTTGGCAGTTTAGTCACGAAGTCCATGGTGATCTTTTCCCACTTCCATTAGGGAATCTCAAGTTGTACCAGCAAACAGGAAGGATTTTTGTGTTCAACTTAAACCTTTGCACAAGTCAAGTATTTGCTGACGTAGGTGGTAATTTCTACTTTCATATTGGGCCATCAATATAACTTCTTAAGGTCATGGTACATCTTGTCAGACCCATGATGGATAGAATACTTTGACTTATGCGACTCGTGCATAATCTCAGCTCTTAAGTTGCCAAAACAGGGTATCCCACTCCTATTTTTCAAACGTAACATTCCGTCAGCAAGGGGTTCAAGCTTCTTGATCATACCCAACAAGTATTCTGTTTCGTAATTCTCTTCTTTCCTTGCTTTAGTTTAGGCATTCAAAATCTGAGATGGAAGGTTTAAATCGATTGTCATCATTAAGGATCAAACTCATAGCGGCTTAATCCTTTCCTTTTGGCTTAAGGCATCTGCTACCATGTTTTCCTTTCCAGGTGATAACGAATCTAGCAGTCGTAATCGCTTAGTAGTTCCAACCATCTACGTTGTCTCATGTTCAGCTCCTTTTGATCAAGAATATGTTGCAAGCTCTTATGATTTGTGAACACAACGCACTTCGTTCATACAAATAATGCCTTCACATCTTGAGAGCGAACACCATAGCTCCTAATTCCAAGTCGTGGGTCATGTAATTCTTTTCATGAACCTTGAGTTGGCGGGATGCGTATGCTATAATTCTCTCCTTCTGCATCAGAACCGCGCCCAACCCCTTTGTGCGAAGCATCGCAATACACCACGAAGTTTTCACTTCCTTCGGGTAATGCCAAGATTGACGCACTACATAACTTTTGCTTCAATAACTGAAATGAAACTTCTTCCTTTTCTCCCCATTCAAACTTCACGCTCTTCTGAGTTAACTTGGTCATGGGTCTAGCGATCTTGGAGAAACCCTCGATAAACCTTCGGTAATAACCGGCAAGACCTAAGAATTGGTGAATTTCTGTTGGAGTCTTAGGCGATGCCCAATCCTTAATCGACTCAATCTTAGCAGGATCCACGTGAATGCCTTCGCTATTGATTACGTGTCCGAGAAATTGTACCTTTGGGAGCCAAAAATCACACTTTGAGAACTTAGTGTACAACTCCTCCTTCTTAAGTAATCCCAGAATTAGCTTAAGGTGTTCTTCGTGTTCTTCCTTGCTTTTGGAATAGATCAATATATCATCGATGAACACGATCACAAACTTATCCGGGTACTATTTGCACACCCGATTCATCAAGTCCATGAATACCGCCGGTGCATTAGTCAATCCAAAAGGCATTACTTGGAACTCGTAATGACCATAACGAGTCTTAAACACCGTCTTTGGAATATCCTCCTCTTGAACTCGAAGTTGGTGGTAACCAGACCTCAAATCGATCTTCGAGTAAACACTCAATCCTTGTAATTGGTCAAATAAATCATCGATTCTCAGGAGTGGATAACGGTTCTTTACCGTAAGCTTGTTCAATTCACGATAGTCGATACACATGCAGGATAGTCAATACACGTGCGGAACAATTCGTCCTTCTTTTAGACAAACAAAACCAGAGCTCCCTATGGTGAGGAACTTGGCCTTATAAAGCCCTTGTTAGCCAGTTCTTACAATTGAGTAGATAACTCTTGCATCTCAGACGGTTCTAATCAATAAGGAGCTCATGCTACAGGTGCAGCACCGGGGACTAAGTCAATTTGAAATTCGACTTGTCGAGCTGGTGGAAGTCCTGACAAGTCTTTTGGAAAGACCTCCAAAAAATCCTGGACAATCAGCACATCTTCAAGTCGCTTCTCCTCTGACTTGTCTTCCGTCCTCTTTACCGAAACCTGTGCCAGAAACACATAGCACCCTTTCTTAATGTACTTTTGAGTCTTGGTGCACGAGATGATGTTCAATCTCGAGTTACTCCCATCGCTGCTTCTGTCGCCTCGAATCGTTAATATCTCATTGCCGTAGGGAATACGAACAATATTTTCATCACAGACAATCACAACATGATACTTCGATAACCAATCCATCCCAATTATAACGTCGAAGCTACCAAGCTTTATGGGCATTAAGTCAATATTGAACGGGTGGTCAAGCAAATTTAATGTATAACCCCTAATAATAATGTTAGATCCGGCAATCCTTCCATCGGCTAACTCAACAGTATAACTAATGTCTAACGCAGTAGGAGTGATATCAATTAAGGCACTAAACGTAGTCGACACAAAGTGTCTATCGGTGCCAGAGTCAAATAAGATATATGCATAAAGATTACTCAGGAGAAACGTACCCGTAACGACGTTGGAGTCTGGGTTGCCGTCACCTCCTCCTAATGCATAAGCTCTTCCACAAGCATCATTTTTAGCAGCCTTGTTCCTTTGATTCTGAATCTTGAGTTTGGGGCAATCACATTTGTAGTGTCCCTGTCCACCATACCCAAAACATGTTACAACCCTCTGATTTGCCATGGGGGCTCTTAGAGTTTGAGCAGCAACAACAGTCTTACAATCCCTGGCCATATGACCAACCTTTTCATAGTTGGTGCACTTTACAGTACACGACCCTTCATGGTGCAGTCTGCACTTGTTATAGTATGGGGCACTCCCAACATATCCTATCTTCTCATTGTTGCCAACAGTGAAAGCTCGTGCCACGTTCTGCCTCTTGAATGGTGGCTGTTATATACGGTTATCAAGTGGGTTATTGTTAAACTTTCTCTTATGCTTAACATTTCTTGCAGCATACACACAAACTTTCTGATCCATTAGACCATTAGCCATTTTGATAGCATCTTAAAGTCGAGCAGGTTTAGAGGAAGTAACATTCCCCTGAATGTTATCTGGTAGACCCTAGATGAATCTCTCAATCTTGTCGTCCTCCTCAGGAACCATTCTGAGACAGAGCAAAGTCAACTCCTGAAATCGTCGCGTATAACCAATGACATATGTCCCCTTGACACACAAATTCCACAACTCATTTTCTAACTTTTAGATCTCATTCCCCGGATAATACATATCAATCATCAGCTTCATCAAATCCTTCCACGGCATCTCATAAGCCTCATCGATGCCAATAGTCTGCACATGGGTATTCCACCATATAAGAGCTCCATCTAGCAAGGTGCAAGTAGCAAACTTTACCTGAGAGTTTGAAGGACAGTTGCTGATACGAAATATCGACTCCATTTTCTCAAACCATCTTGCCAAACTGACAACTTCTTCAGTACCACTAAAGTTGCGTGGTTGACAATTGAGAAAATCCTTGTAGGTACAAGCCTTAGTGACTGGTGCATTTCTTCTTGCACCTTCATTTCTCTCTTTTTGATTTACATCCCTATTATTGTTACCACGGTTTCCATTTCCTCCATTACCGTTAGCATCGTCATCCCCATTCTGGCTTTGGCTTTCGACAACGAGTCCAGCGTTACGGCTGGCTTCTTGAGCAGCCAACGCCTCAATCACCCGCTGAGAAATTAGTTCTTTGATGGCTTCAGGAGTTATACCGGAGTGAGTAACAGTCATAGCTCTAGTCACAAATTGCAACACATGGTGAGATTCGAACAAGATAAAGTTACCATAACTGATAAATAGAATTTACAAAATAAGGCTATAAAATACAATAGAACTACGTTTTGCCAGAACGAATAATAATCTCACTATGAAAAGCGAATGCATGAGAAGATCATAATAATAATAAGATTTCATATCACAAATAATTCATAGTCGGTTACACATTTCTCAAAATGAGTACTTGATATCTACCACTACACTACTACTACTACTACTACTATCCGACTGTGGTCCATCCATAACTCATGATACTACTAGTCTAAGGACGATAACCCTGTGTCCTCATCAAGAAAGTCTCCATCCTTTAAAGCCTCTGACTCTCATAGTTGCAAAGCTCCTGAATTTGCCTGAGCTCATCCTCCACATAGCCCAAGCGTCGCTATAAACTGTCAGCTCTCACTCTCTAAACGTCTAAAGTGTCTTGAAGTTTTGTGTTGCTACACTCTAAGGCCATAACATGCTCTAACAAGCTAGACCTATCACCATCAGCAATCAAGTTCCTAGCCTGCTAGTCTGCCTGTCCTTCCTCAATATCCTCTATCCTCTGGAGAGGAATCTCTAGTATGTGCGCATACATACTGTGAACACCCTCCTCAAGATGCTCTAATCACTCAATAGTATCCAACATGAGCAAGTCATTTGGGATATCAATCCCAGTAGTAACATCGACCCCAATCTCTAAAGTACCCTCTGGTTGAATCTCGACATCAGCCTTATCATTAGCCTCTGCCTCTTTCGGCTCACTCTTCGACTCAACAACTACCAATCTTGGCTTAATACCTAACCTATCGACTATCACAGTAGCAGCCGCAGTCTCGGCCTCAATGTCTGCCCGAATATCTGAATCCATGTTCGACTCTGCATGTGTCTATGTGCTACCCTCATTACTAGACTCATGAGAATGTGCGGTTGATGTACCCTTATACCTCTTATGAAGTGGTAGGAGGTCAGCTCGAGCCGGTGATAGGGCTCATGCAGTGTGAAATGTAGATGGAACGGATGTAGCTGAAGACCGACTCCTCTTCTGAGAGGGTCCAACAGATGAAGAAGATGTAGGTCTAGCATAGTTTGAGCATTATGGACTCCTACGGGTTAATGGCCTAGACGGAGAGTGAGCAGCCTTAGAAGAATGATATGAATGATCCTTTGGTGAAATCTATATACCATGTAGAGAAGTAGTAGAAGAACTATCTGAAGTATGTGATGTTGAATCTGATGAAGAACCGGATGAAGTACTGGATGATGATGTCTCAGATGAACGTGCTAATTGGCGGGCCCTACGAAGAGCGACACTACGTGTTGGTGTAATCACGGGTCGCAACCTTAATGTACTCTTCCTTGCGGTCATCCGTATACGACTATGGATGACCGGTGAAACGGTAATGACTGGAGTAACTATGTCACAAGCAAGTGATGTGGTAACAATCTCTGTAGATGGTGCTAGTAGAATAAGGGCAACTGGAATCTCTGCAGATGGAATAGTAGTATCGGGTAATGATGATCCTGATGGCGATGATGGATAAGATATAACCTTGGCCCTCTACCTAGAAACCATAGAACTGAAAGGTCTAAGTGATACATGTCTCTCAGGTAACTCATCAACTAGCTTGGACTCAGAGTCCGACTCAGAATCATCCGAACATAAGAAAGGTGAAACCACAGGTAACTCTGGTGTTGTGGGTAGATCAGTAGGTATATCGAGAACAAATAGGAGTCATTGTTGGAATAGTTGCCAAAAGAATAACTCATGGAAACAACGATTCCATGCTCTCTCTCTGTTAGCGTCATGAAGAAATTTGCAATATTAGAGTGCCATACTATGCACAAGCAAAAGTTTATATAAATCTATTTATATGAACCATGTAGGATGCGTATGGTGAATAAAAATAATATAATGTAAAATTTGATATGGCAAAATAAAATGTAAGTATAATTATGGTAATATATTATACATAATATAATGTAAAAATATGATATGCAAATGAAAAATTGTACAAGTTATAAGTATGGTAATATATTATAAACAAGTACTTATATATAATATATATATATATGTTAGAGATATATATATGTATCATATATATAAATGTATTATATATTATTGTTATATATATATTTATATATATATATATATATTATTTATATATATATATCGCCCTAGTAGTTATACAACGTAAGCAAGGTAAAAAACCGTTGGATCGAATACTGGTTTATAGGACTCTGTTGATCCCAATAGAAAAAATCTTGCTTATTAGCTTTTATAAGGCTAACTTGTATTGAATAAATCCAAAACAACTATGATAAAAACTTTGATTGTGAATATCAAAGACTATGCGGAATCTAGTTGGTATGTGCTTAATTACACATACCATTTTCCATTAAAACCGGACTTAAAAGACCAAAAACGTACCAAAAATACATTGTATTTGTATGTTTTCACTTATATTGTGCAGGAAACGGATATCCGACTAAAGGACGAAAAACGAAGCCAAAAATGACAAAACCGAGCACGGAATGGAAGAGCGTGAAAAGTCAAGGTCAAAGTCAACCAAAAAGTCAACAGTCAAAGTCAAAGCTGAAATCGAAGAAATACTTAATGGGCCCACCCTTACCCATCTAATAGGCTGGGGCAGCCCATTAAGTGTTAACATGAAGACTTATAAGCCCAAAGTTTAAATAATGGCCAAAATTCCCTTTAAATCCAAACGGCCCAATCTGCCAATTTAAATGGCCCAACACATTTTAACAAAGTTAAGCCCTAACCCCTTAACAACCTTAAACCCATTAGTCCTTAGGGACTGTGAGTGAAAACTCACTTATATCCCTCAAGGACTAAAATTGACAAGTCCCAAAAATCTTTATCACCACAAGGACTATTCGTGTAATGCAATGATACAAACAAAGGGGCTAAACTTGCCAATACTTAAAACCTTTTACCAGTTAAAACTAAAACCCAATTTTCCCGCCAATACCCTGTCATCTCCCCTGTCACTTTCCCCCACCTCGTTTATTGTTCACCCCAGCCAAAACATCACTCTCAAACCCTCACCCCACCTCATATGAGTCTAATTGCCACCTTGGCAATCCCTAACTACACCATTAGCTGAAAATGATCAAGGGTTATGATTTGAGACCTTGGGCACAAAGCAAGATAGATGGCCAAGATTGATTTTGAAGACTATCTCACACAACAAACACACCAGCTGAGTCTCTTACCAAAGAAACACAAGTGAAGACTTCAAGACTTAGGATATTTTAGTATAAGTAGTAGGCCCTTATAGTTTAGTTTCTTTTGTCGAATTTTGTTAAGTCCAAACTTGTATTAACAAATTTGTACCATTTTAATTCTGCATTTTAAATACTTGTCTTTTAAATTACTTGTCATTTAATTTAAGCATTGTAATTTTCTTTTAAGTTAATGAAATTTTCAAGTTTTCTTTAAATTCTGTCATTTACCTTTCATTGTCCTTTAAATACTGTTTTTAAGCTCTTGTATAAGCTTTTGATTCATTAAAAGCTTATATAAGCACTTGTTTATATTTCTGTCAAAAAAAATCAAAAATCACCAAAAATATCAAAGAGCAATGGAGCATGGTAAATCTTGGATGGCCATGGGTTTAGTGCTTCTTGAGAAGCTATAGGAAAGGTTAATAAGCTGTTTGAGGGCTTATTGTCTTGCCAAAAAGCTTGGACACTTGTGAGTTTTTCTTATTTTTCAAATTTCTGCTTATTTACTGTGCATTTGCTTATTTACTGCTTATTCTTGCTTATTGTTGTTTATTAATGTTATTTTATGCTTACTTGTTCTTGTTTATTGCTTTTATGTCATTAGTTTAAGTTTTACCTTAAAACTATCTTTATTGCTTAAACTGCTTAATTTCTGTTTGCTTATTTAAACTGCTTATTTGTTGTTGGAATCTTCCTATTTTTGCTTATCTTTGCTTTGTTACTATCTGTCTTTAAATTTCTTTGCTTAAATCTTTGTAAATCAAGCTTAAATTTGGTTTTTCAAACTTAAAGGGGTGTTTGGCATAAGGTGTCAAAAAGGGTCAATTTGAGTTAAAACCTTTTTGGGTCACTTGGCTATCTTTGACAGCCCTTTGTAAGTTGTTTTTGATCTATTTTTCCAAGATTTTAAGTCTTTGAGTTTGTTTTTAAGTTTTTCTAAAAAGTGCTTAAAACTGTTGGTTCAAAACAGTTTCACAATTGCTTATTTGATTAGGCCCTCAAAACCAACTTTTGAAACTTGTTTTAGAGTCATTTTTAGTGTCTTAATGCAGAAGTCTAGTCCCTTTTAGTTTACTTTTGTTAAAGTCAAAAACTGTCAAGTATTTTTCATAGTTAAAAAGCCATTTTTCAAATTCATTTTTACATTAGTTAAAATTGTTTTTTAAGTCTGCCTTTTTGAGCATAAGCTCTTTGATAGTCAATTTTCATCTGTTTTAGCTTAGATTAGCTTTTAGTTTTATTTTACTAGCTTATTTGAAGGCCTGCAAAAGCCCATTTGTCCTTGAAAGAAAACAAAAAAAAATCAGCATGTGCTGAGTGTTAAGCCCTTTTCATTTGCCCTTTTAGTAGATTATTTGATTTTCAAATTCAATTTTCTTTGCTGATTTAAAAAGCCCTTAGGACAATCTTTAAGCTGGTATAACTCATTAAGCCATAAGGTTCCATCTTTGGGCTTAAAAATAAGCCCAAAAGTGCCCTTGTGGCTGTTTTGGTATGCAGTTTAGCCATATTAGCTTATTTGCCCCTTTTTGCTTTTCTGCCTATTTTCATTTGCTTATTTTTATTTTTACTTGCTTATTAGGAGTAGTATAGTGCCTTTCTTAGCTTATTTGCCTTTGTGCTAGCTTATTTGTCCCTAGAATAGCAACCAGTTTAGCTTAACTTTAAGACTTAGTGTAAAATTTTCAAAACTATCATTTTGTTTTGCTTATTTCTGAGCTTATTTTTAAGTTACAAAAATTTTGTTTTCACAAAAGTTGCTTATTTAAAAAGTTGTAAAAAATGGCAAATAAAAACATTTGGGAGTAGGGGAAGCCCCAAGTGAGCAGGGCTCGAACTCGGGACCTCAACCCCACTCACCAAACGTTTATAACACACACACTACCACTAGCGCCCTTAGGTCTTTTCCGTTAGATCTTGCACCATTAATTCTTTTATCAACGTTTTAGCCCAAATAGCCATAAGCCACGTTTTGCTTTTTCCCAGCTTATTCCAATAAGCTGGCAACCCAATTTTATTTTTCATAGATTCAGCACACTCCAAAGCACTTTTCCTTATTTTTTCAGATTTTTCCAAGTTAATTTAGTATTTTTAATTAATTTTTCTTTTCAAAACAGTTTTTAATTCATAATAAATTATTAAAAAGTCAAAAAAATATAATTCTTTTTTTCAAAATTTTCTTTTATCATTTAGCACTTAGGAAAATTAGATTTGTTTTTGTAGGGTTAAAATTTCAAAATTTTGTTTTTTAAACAACAGGTTTTGACCCCGTTCTCGTTTTTAGGGTTTAATTACTTATTTCATTTTGTTTTTAGGTTTTCTTTAATCGTTTTTGCATTTTAATCGTAGAATTAGGAATCCAAACCAAAAATATGTAAACCATTCAAAAACGCGATCACAAACGTAACTGATTTTCAATTCACGCCTCGTTGGGAAACGACCTTGGAGATTTTTGATTTTCCTTTGGTCAAAAGGAATTTCTTTGAGTCTTTCGGAATTAGTCTAACTATATTGAATTTATAATCTATTGATTTATATTTTATATTTATATATTTATATTATATTTATATATAGTAAGAATCTTGGTTATGCACTAGGCATGATACTAGAAGAAATTTCAATGAAACCGTAATGAATAAGATCAATAAACAATATCAGTTTACCAAACTTTCAGCTCAATATAATTCGAACACTCTCGTTAATAGTGTCCTAGGGTTACAAACCTTTATCTATGAAAATACTCTATTTTGCTGATTAGTTTGTTTTGATACGATTTGATACTTAGAACTCTATGCCCTAGGACCTCCTTTTATACACCAAAGAGTCCTAACTGGCTTACAATATTTTCCTAAGTTATCATGATCTTCTAAATAAATAACTTATACATATCTTTTACAAAAATATCTCATACTTATCACATAAGCAATCTTTATCTTTTCTTCTGTCTTTATCCATCCCTTGACAGTAGAAACTCTTTCAGCAGTCTTAATCTTTTCAACAGTTGTAACTTTGTACCAGCAGCATTAACTCTCAACACCAACAGTAGTAACTTTTGTACCAGCATCACTAACTGAGCAGCAGTAACTCTAAGATCATCAAGAAGTCTTTTAATCCCAACAATCCTCCCCTAAACTTGATATTTATCTTCAAAATCATCAAGTTTCTTTATTAAAAGCTTCATGAATCACCAGGAGGATGCTTCCAAACACTTCATTGATTCTTGAGTTGCTTTGTGATGAGCTTAAGAAGCTGATAACACGTGTCATTCCAATAATCAGCTTGCAGCTTCCTATTCAGCATATCAGTGATTATTGCAGGTGTAAGGGGATATCTCTTCTCTACCAGCATATAAACATGCATGTATTGAAACCTTACAAAGTGTATTCCACAGGAATCATATAGCCTCCAAAGCAATACTTTCTTTCCTTGTAAATTCCTCCATATTAGATCTTCTACATGATGTTTAAACATAGTCTTTAGATCACCCCATAGCACTCTCTCATAGCCTTCTTCTGGCCTTGAATTCCCATGCTTAGCTTTAACCAACTTCCATAGATTTTCCAATTCTTCTCTGACAAACTCTTTGAGCAGTTAACTAAACAATAAGTATGTCTTGGTACTTTCATCAACTCTCATTATTTCATAATAGCTATTCCTTCCTTTTCTATGAATCTGGAAACCTACAATGGGTGCAGGCTTGGTAGCTAGGGGTACAACATCAATTGCCACTTCATCATCTTGTACAATCTCAAAGCATTGTTTAAGATCTTCTTTCTCTTTATAATCTTTAATTTTCTGTTTCTTTGCTACCTCTTGTTCTATCTCTTCTCATGCTCTCTTAGAACTACTCTCTTGTGCCATCTCTGCTTCAGCTTTCTTTGAGCTCTCTTTCACCAACTCAGTATCCATATCAACAAACATGTTTACCCTTGTCATGGCTTTATCAAATAACTTCTGAATTTCTGCAAATGACTTGATCTTCAATTGACTTTGCTTGTAACCAGCCATGTGTTTCAGATAAGTTGACATTGTACTTTTCTTTTGTGCTTTAGTTGGTGGCTTGTTCCTCTCTTCTTGAGCTCTTAATGCTGCAAAGTGTTTCTTTCTCTTCTCCAAGAGTTCTACAAACAATCTTGCCTTCTCTTCATCTGTCAATTCTTCTTGCTCTCTTGCTTGCAATCTTTTAGCCAATAACCTATCAGCCTCTATTATTGCTTGCACATTATCCCATAAAATGTTGGCTTCTTCAACTTTCTTAGCCTTCTCTCTTGCAAGTCTTGCTTGTTCTTCTTCTTCAGCTTGTAGCTTGAAAGCAAGTTCTTCATCAAGTCCTATTTGTTCTTTCTTCTTCAAAGGCTTCCCAGGTTCAACAATCTTAGCTTTGCCTTTATCCTTGATGTTTGAAGGTATTGGTGTTAGTGTTGTTCTTGTTGTAGATTCACCAGGGTCTCTAAAAGTAATGCTTTTAGCTTTGGGTATTGTTGAAGGTGTTGTTGTGGTTGTACTCTGCACTGGATCTTGTATCACAACCTTAGGTTTTGCACTCCTCAATTCAGTCAATGCTTGAGCCAAAGTGAGATCAACTTCAGTGATAGTAGTTGTTGTTGTGGTGGTAGCAGCACTAACTTCAACACTAGCAGTAGTAACTACTTCACCAGCAGTAGTAACTAGATCAGCAGTACTAACCTCCTTCTCAACTACATCCTGTCCTGCAAGCACTTCTTCACCATCAAGAACACTTGTGTCAAACAATAAATCATCACCATACCTCCCCTGAGTCTCATCAACCAAAGTAACCTCTACATCTTTGTCAATGTCATCTATTTCCTCCCCTATTTGGATGCATCCTCCTGATCACCCAAACCTTCATCTTTAGAGGAAACAACTTGTGCAGATCTACCAACCTTGAATAGTCTTTTGAGCATGTGAGTTCTTGACCCTCCTTTCTTCTCTAACCTCATGACTCTCAACTTTAAACTTGAAATCTCCTATGCTTGAGCAGTCTTAGTATTTTCCAGGTCTAGGACTCTCAGTTACAATTTGGTACAAATTTCCATCAAATCATTAAGTTTCAGACTATCCTTACCATTGAGCAGTGGATCATTGGAATGTGTAGGTATATATTCCTCATTGATAGCCTCATCTGCTATAGGCTCTGAAGGACCACTGGATTGAGGAATCTTAGTGTCTTTTCTCTTTGGCTTCTTTGGTTTTTGTTTCTTTTGGGGTTGAGATGTTGATGGTTGAGTAATAATAGGTGTGTGATAGGGATCAATAGAATTAGCTGAACCTTCACTCATTTCTTCCTGAGCTTGAACCATTATGGTTGGAAATAAAGGTGTAACTCTTCCAGAGAAACCTTTCCCTTCCCTCTTCATGTTCCCAAATATCTTCTTAGTATGAGAGGGGGTAACATAAATCCTTTTATGATGTGACATATCCCCAACTTGTTTATTCACAAATACTTGTACGAATCTTGGATACATCCAGAATTTTACCATACTATCCACATTCTTCACCATATTATCAAAGATATACTTGGAAAAGTTGAATTTTTTTGTTTTTGGCTAAACAGATAATTGTAGAGGCCATAGTGCTACTAAATTCATTCCATGCAGTAGTTTTAGGACTTAGGCTTTGCAAAATAGTATGAATCAAATACTTCCATTAAGGAGAGAAGAAAGCCTTGTAAAATGTAAGCTTCTAAGAAAGTTTTTCATACCCCATATGTGTAAACTGCTCAAAAATAGTAGCATTGGGTAGACAATAAGTACCTTCAGCATCTTCCAGTTGAAGATCTCTCCTTATTGTGGATTCAGTGATGATCACCTTTTTCTAATCCACTAGGGCGTGCAACTAAACTTCTCATTAACCGTTTTCACATTGACAGTATCCTAGAACTGTTTAATACATGAAGTATAGATTGTAGGATTAACGGTTAAAGCATATTTGATAGGGTTTGCATTTAGAAAATCTACAATTTGCTCAAACCCTTCACTTTCAGCAGGTTTAGACAAAAATGCGACTAAATTATGATTATCAGCAAACTTTAGATCCGACATTGTGTTGGGTTTTGATGAAGAATGATGAAATTGAGTTAGGGTTTATGATTAGAGAGTATATGAAAGATTAAAATCGATTGAATGAGTGATTGAAACCCTTAATCAAAGTATTTATGAAAATACCCTCAACAACATTAACATTCACCAGCAGTTGTAAGTTATGCCTAGCAGCATTAACTTTCAACTAGCAGTAGTAAGTAACCCAGCAGTAGTAACTCAGCAGTAAGTTAAGCCTAGCAGCATTAACTTTCCCCAGCAGCAGTAAGTTTATGCCTAGCAGCATTAACTTATACCAGCAGCAGTAAGTTTATGCCTAGCAGCATTAACTATGAATCACCAGCATTAACTTCAATTCCATTCTAATCAACTTTTCCATCATCAAATTAACATTTTAGCTCACAAAATCTCTCTGTCTGTTTTTGATTTCTCTTAATTCTTTTTACTCACAATTCTCTCTTTCTGTTTTTTATTTCTCTCAATTCTTTTTACTCACAATTCTCTCTGTTTGTTTTTGATTTCTCTCAATTCTTTTTACTAACAATTCTCTCTGTCTATTTTTAAACAACTCTATTTCTGTTTTTCAACTCACCACTTCTCCCAATTCTTTTTCTCACTAAATCACTCTATCTGTTTTTATTTTTCATCTCTCTGTCTGTTACCATTCCCGTTTGTGAATATTTTCTTTTATTTATAAAAATACAAAAATACAAAAATATTTTTTATTTTCTTTTATTAGTATTAGTATAAGATAAAATCAAGAAAAAAATCAAAAATAAAACATTGTCCTTAATCAATAAATAAAATCCATCATCAATATAATGCTTGCATTTTGAGCATTATCATAATAAGTTTCCAATCAAAAGATTTAAAACTTGCATTTGTGTCACTTGCGACGTACGGCTCACCTTTAAAAGTTTAACAACCTCTAAGAGGGGTATAAGGAGGGTTGTTTCGAGGAACTACGACCCTAAAGGAGAAAGGTTTTTAATAGCTTCGCGCTTTCCTACTCCTCCACTCCTTTGTTCGTTTTTCTTTTAGAGAGCTACCGTGAAGCTTGTCGATTATTGGTTTAAGTTATTCGATCTCGTTTTTTCCATTAAAATAAATTGTGAATCAATTGAAAAACCAAAAATATTTTTGTTTTAGTGTATGCAAACCCGTTCTTCTTCTAAATTCGTTAGTGAATCTTCTACGAATCCTCCTTCTACTTCTACGAATACGAAACGTCGTAATTGTATACGTTCTAAACAAAGAGTCGAACTGTTCGCTCTTGAAGAAATTCCCGTAGTTATGATGGCCGATCAACGAACTATGGCAGAATTGCTCCGTGCACCCACCAAGGGTTACACAGAGGCAATCATTGTTCCACCAATTCCTGTGGAGCATTTCGAGCTCAAGCATAGTCTTATCAATCTAGTTACTTCGAAACAATTCTTCGGTTTCAAAAAAGAGGACCCACATGCTCATATCCGATATTTTAACAAGATTACTTCAACGTTGAAGTACAAAGATGTGCCCGAGACTTCGATTAAGCTTATGCTTTTTCCGTTTTCTATCGACGTTCCAGCCCAGATTTGGCTCGACAAAGAACATCCTCGTTCTATTCTCACTTGGGACGATCTTGTTTCTAAATTCATCAACGAATTCTTTCCTCCCTCAAGAATGACATATCTCCGAAATGAGATTTCTAACTTTCAACAAAAGTTTGATGAATCGTTTTATGAGGCATGGGACCGTTACAAAGATCTCCTTCGTGCTTGTCCTCATCATGGTTTCACCGAATTGCACCGACTTGATACTTTATACAATGCCTTGAACCCGGCCGACCAAGATTCTTTGAATTCTGCCGCTGGTGGTAATCTTTTGGAAAGAAGTACTCGAGATGTGTTAACGATTATTGAAAACAAATCAAAGGTCTGCAATTCACAAAACAAATCGATTGTTTCTCAAGTGATGGTAATTCTTCTTCCTCTGATATAGCCAAACTTACTCATGCAGTAAATCAGCAAATGAGTGTTGTGACTACCGCCATGACCGCTATTCTCAAACAATTTCAAGCAACCCCACCCCCAGCTTCAGTAAAAGCCGTTGAGGAAATTTATGTTACTTGCGGTGGTGCTCATCCTTACTATCAGTGTCTCTCTGCCGATGGCAACACTTTCCCAGAATATCAGGATAATATTCAAGGATACGTTGCAGCAACCGCGGTTAACTACAATCAGGGTAATTCTGGTTATCGTCCTCCAGGTATGGCTAATCAAACTAGACCACCGGGTTTTGCTCAACAAAACATGCAAAATAATCAAAACTGGTTTAGCCAACCTCAAGGATATAACCGAGGAAACAATTTCAATCAAAATACAACTTATCAAGCTCCAATTCAACAAAATCAAAGTGTTCCTTTAAGTGAGTTGGAGAAAATTAAGAAAATAAATGATGTTAATATAAAATCCATGCAAGCTCAAATTAACAATGTGAAAAATGAGTTAAGGAATGAAATGCAAAATTCGATTCAAACTTCAATGTCAAATCAAACCAATGAGCTTAAGAACATGATGGCTAGCTTCTTTCAAATGAACACCGCTTCTACCTCGAGTTCGGGATCTCTTCCTAGCAACACCATTGCCAACCCAAAGGGTGAATTGAAAGCCATCACCACTCGAAGTGGTCTTGTTCTTGATGGACCTACCGTTCCAATGCCTCCTCCATTCATAAATCCGAAGGAGGATGAACGTGTAGAGGAAACTTTAACGGACCCGGAACATGGTGAGTTTACCATTAAGGACCCACATCCTCTCGTCCAAAAAGCTAAACCTCCTTCTCAAAGAAATTATGTGGTTCACCAAAGGGATACTCGTCACCCTCATATCCCTTATCCTTCTAGAATGAACCAAGAGAAACAAAAAGGAAAAGATGAAGTCCAAATTCATAAATTTTGGCAAATGTTTAAACAACTTCACATTAATATCACTCTTGTCGATGCTTTCATTCTAATCCTGAAATATCAAAAGATGCTTAAAAGTCTCATTTCCAACAAGGAGAAACTTTTAGAATTGGCAAATACACCCCTTAATGAAAATTGCTCAGCGGTTATCCTCAAGAAGTTACCTGAAAAACTAGGTGACCCTGGGAAATTTTAATCAAAAATTATCAAGCTCCAATTCAACAAAATCAAAGTGTTCCTTTAAATGAGTTGAAGAAATTTAAGAAAACAAATAAGGCTAACATGAAAGCCATGCAAAACCAAATTAACAATGTGAAAAATGAGTTAAGGAATGAAATGCAAAATTCGATTCAAACTTCAATGTCAAATCAAACCAATGAGCTTAAGAACATGATGGCTAGCTTCTTTCAAATGAACACCGCTTTTACCTCGAGTTCGGGATCTCTTCCTAGCAACACCGTTGCCAACCCAAATGGTGAATTGAAAGCCATCACCACTCAAGTGCAAAGCCCTAGCCGATCTAGGAGCTAGCATCAACTTGATGCCACTCTTGGTTTGGAAAAAGTTAGGTTTACCCGAGCTTATTTCCACCCAAATGACCCTTGAACTTGCTAACCGGGAGATTTGCACTCCGGTTGGAATTGCAAGAGATGTCTTTGTTTCGGTTGGAAAGTTCTCATTTCCCGCTGATTTTGTCATCGTTGATTATGAAAGAAATCCTCGTGTCCCTCATCTTGGGAAGACCTTTCTTGAGGACCGCTCATGCTTTGATTGACGTTCACGGAGAAGAAATGATTCTCCATGACGGTAATGAAAGATTAACCTTGAATATGAGACATGACACTTCAAGCTATTCAACCCAACCTCATCAAGAATCAATCAACATGATTAATGTCTATAATGTTTCACATGAGTAAATTCTTGAAAATTTTTTTGCAACAAATCATCCAAGTGGCAATCCCACTTCTTCTCTCACTTCTCATACCGATTTAACCTCACCAGAAGTTAATGATGATATCTTTGATCCGGAGGGAGACATTATTGAGAACTTGTTAAATCTTGATAAAACCAAAGATCTCCCTCCATATCATGATAATCAATTGAGTGGTAATCCCACTCTGATTTCGAAACCCGTGACCAAGTCTTCTGCTTCTTCTCCCACGCTTACTTCTATCGAAGAAAGTGAATTAATTTGGGAAGAATTCGAAGCTTATCTCGCAAGTGATTTATTTCCACCGGTAAATAGTAATCATTTATCTCCTCTCCCTCCTTTTCATAATTCTTTAAGTGGCAGTACCACTTCTTCTTCACTTAGTCTCCCGATTTCTGAGACTAGCGACTATTTTCTTGAGGAGTTCGCCGATGGACTTGCTCTTATCACATTTCTACCGGGAAATGATGACATTCTCATTGATATCGAATCCGATCTTCGAGAAATTAAGTATTTGCTTAACCATGATCCTATCAAGGAAATGGATTCTATTCTCGAAGATTCGGTTGATTTTCCTAATAACGATCTTGTTGATAACATTTCCGAGATGTTCACCAATGAACATGCTCTTGATTACTCAGCCCCACCATTATCGGATGATTATGATGATGAACTTTTTGATCTTGAGACCGTTAATGATAAAACATATGATGATCCATTTGACTTCAAGGAAGAAAAAAAATCAAAGATGCTAAACTCTTGATTGATGAACTTGATTCCCCTGAATCAAGTGATTTCCTTCCTTTTCCTGAGTGTGACTCAGTTTTCTATAAGGATTTTTTCCGAGGTTGATGCTTTGTCTTCAACCAACAACGAGGACAAAGTATTTAATCCGGGTATACTCATTTATGAGAACCTCTTTGAAGTCACCAACTGTGCAACACCGAAAAAGAATGTAAAGAAGACCACTAATGCTTCTTTAATTCTTAAGGATTTTAATCCTCCTCTTTATGAACTTCCTTTACAAAAAGAAGTTCCCGGGTCCAAAACTCTACTCTCGTTTTCATCCGAAAATGAGGAAAAAGTTTTCAACCCCGGGATTCTCACTTCTAAAGGAGTTCATACTTATCTTCTCCCGGAATTATCTCATCGGGGCACTAAAGCTTTCAATATCATTAAAAATTTTGAAAGCCCGATAGAGATTTTTCCTTGCTCTTATGGAGAGGACATCTGTGTTTTGGATGTTCCATGTCTCCATTTCTATCCCCCTTGACCAGCTCAAGTATGGGGAGATCGGGTCAAGCTAAGTGACCTAAAACAAGTGCTTCGTGGGTGGCAACCCATGCTTATCCTAATATAATCGTAGTAGTAGTATGGTAGTCTAATAGTAATGAATAAGTGTTTTGTTGTTGTGAGGAGGCTCGCCACTTCCATTCTCCGTGTTTTGTTGTGTATGTCCAGGATTGCTCGGATTTTTGAAGCCTCTCGTGCTCTCGGTTTTTGTCCTTCGTTCACTAGAGCTTCACATCCTCAGCTTCATTTTGGGAATCCAATATCCAAATCTTATCGACTAACGTTTATCTTTAAGCATACTTAATAAACGGCTTAGGATTTACGTAGAGACCCTTTTTAAAATATTGAGGACAATGTTTAATTCTAGTATGGGGGGATCTATCGATTTGATTGTGCCTGTAGTCATTGTTTTCACGTAATCCCGTTTTTACCACTAAAATACCAAAAAAATGAAAAAATTTAAATTTTTCTAAAATAAAATAAGTGTTTTGTCACAATTTTGACTTTCCTGCTGGGTAGAATAAGAATAAATTTTGACTCGATCGAGCGTGTTGAGCTCTAGCTTGTTCCTTAACTTTTAGACTAAGCATTAGCGGAAATTCGCGAAGAAAGAAAAATGATAGAGTTAAGTATGAGTTGGATGCTAAACAAGGATTAGTTGGAAATCTTAAGAGCTCAGAAGTGTAGTTTGTGGCTTTTTCTCCCATAAGCTCCTAACCAGACTAATAATACGTGCTATTTTTGAAAGTTAAACTTAAATCAACAATTTTTGAATTTGAAATGTAGTCGATAGTAATAATTTTAGTCTTAGTTCAAATTTATACTTAAATTTTCCAAAAAGAATTTTTCTCTATATATCGTGGTAATAAAAAGTGTAAAATAACCAAAAAAATGAATAAATGAATGATGAATAATAATTATAAACTATGGGCTGATAAAAGTTTGCTGCATCTTGCCGGCTCAGCCCATAATAAGAATAATAATCCGAGACTGATAAAAGTTTGCTGCATCTTTTCGGCTCACAACCGATGTTGCAGCCTTCTAAAAGGTCAAGGATTTCCTTAAGAATGAATAATTGTATTAAGTGTAGTAAATGTGAATTAATAAATATAGGGAAAATCTCTTTTTCTTAAATTTAAATATGCTTTTGAACTAAGACTATTTTATTTTAAGTTTTTCTAAATAAGCTATGTATATACGGGAAACCTAAGAGTCTTTGAAACCGAAGGTCCGTGAGTCCCGATACTAGTCTCTGTGGGGTGTCAAAAGCCTGGTCACTTAGCCGCAAGGTTAGGATGTGCCGAGACGAAAGTCGCTACATGGGATGATCTCGCCTTCAAACTCATTATTCTCGGGTGGAACGTGAAGCATAGAATTTTGCAAAACGTTGATCCATGGTTGAAATTCAAAATGGCACATTCACTTAATATTTAATAATTGTCGGGAGTAAAAAGTTCACAAGTTACAAATATGAGTAGTGTTAGCATCTTAACTGATAATTAACGGTGATTTCATTTTAAGCTTGGTTTGGAATAAATGAAAAGTCGGGAACGATGAATTTATCCTTTTCGGGGCATTCTCGGATCGAAATGCATCTTGTTCTATGATCCCTAAAAGTTATAAAATAACGAAAGTCAAATAAGTTAGTTAGTTGCTTAATATGAAAAGTACAAAAAAATGGTAAAGACGTGACTTTTTAGAGCTATCGATTCTTTATTTCCCCTCCGATGAACACTTAGCTACTTTTCGAGGTTACTAGTCGAGGGGGATCGAGATTCTTAGTTTTCTAAGTGCTTACTTATAGCATTATGTGAGGACACACAATAGTTTAGTATGGGGGATTTTGGTATGTGCTTAATTACACATACCCTTTTTCCATTAAAACAGGACTTAAATGACCAAAAACGTACCAAAAATACTTTGTATTTGTATGTTTTCATTTATATTATGCAGGAAATGGTTATCTGACAAAAGGATGAAAAATGAAGTCAAAAACGAAAAAACCGAGCACGGAATGAAAAAACATGGAAAAGCCAAAGTCAAATCAAAGCCAAAGTCAACAAAAGTCAAAGTCAAAGTCAACCCGAAAAAGACAACGGTCAAAACTAAAGCCAAACCCGAAGAAACACTTAACGGGCCCACTCGTACCCATTATATGGGTCGGGTCAGCCCATTAAGGTGTTATGTGAAGACTTATAAGCTCAAAGTGTAAAGAAAAGGCCCAATTCCTTTACTATTATAAATTGGCCCAATCTGCCATTACTAGGCCCAAACCACAGCATTAACTCCTTTAGCCACACCTTAACAATTAACTCTTGTTTTTTTTAAACACACCCCCCCCCCCCAACACCCCCCCCCCCCCCCCCCCCCCCCCACACACCACCCCCCCCCCCCCCCCCCCCCCCCCCCCCCCCCCCCCCCCCCCCCCCCCCCCCCCCCAAAAACCTTTTTGGACTAACCTGATACACATAATTTAACGTGAGGGACTTTTATTGCCAATCCTCAAAACATTTATACCTCACAAGGACCTTTCTTGCAATAAATAGATACAACTTGAGGGGCTGTTTTTGCCCATCACCCAAACCTTCTCCCCAAGAACCCTTACCCCTGCAACCCCAGTCCAAACCCATCACTCTCCACCCTTCCCCACCTCTCATACATGCTGGCAATCCCCTTGAAGTCTATTGGTTCAAGAAAAAAAAGGAATGGAGGGCTGTGATTTTACCCTTGGGCACAAAGAAAGAATTGAAGGCCAAGATCACTTTGGACATCTCTCTCACACAACAAGCACAAGGCTTGAAGCCTCTCAGCAAAGAAACACAACTCAACTTAGGGTTTTAGTATAAAAAACTTAGAATAGTTCAATGTATTTGGCTGGTCGAATTTTTGTAATCAAGGCAAAAGCTTGTAACAAATCTTTGCACCATTTTAATATATTGTCTTTTTAATTTAATTGCAATTTAAATTTATGTCTTTAAAATTTCTTGTCATTTAAATTTATGCAATTTACTTGTTTTCTTTAAATATTTATCATTAAGTTTTGTCCTAAACTGTTTTTTAGCTCTTATATAAGCTGTTAAGTCATTAAGAGCTTATATAAGCCATTAGTTTTATTTCCTGTCAAAAAATCAAAAATCAAAAAAAAATCTGTTAAAGAAGCTTTAGAGCAAGGTTAAAAAGGATAGCCTTGGGTTTAGTGCCTCATGGGAGCCTATAGGGATTGTTTTTAAGCTTTGAAAGCTTATTTCATAAGCCTTAACTTGGACCTTTTGTAAGTTTTCTTGTTTTTCCATTTTTTGCATTTCTACTATTCATTTGCTTATTGTACGCTTATTTCTTGCTTATTGCTGCTTACCTTGCTTATTTTAGTTGTTTTTATGTTTAATTGTCTTTCTTTATTGCTTGTTGATTATTCTTGCATATTCTGTCTTTCGTACTCTTTGAGACTGCTTATTTCAATTTTGCTTATTTAGTTGCTTATTTTCTGTTAAAATTATCTTATTTGTGCTTCATATGTTTGTATTTTCATCTGTTTCAAAAACCTAGCCTTAAATCTTTTTTAATCAGCCTAAAAAAGACTTTTGAAAAGTTTAAGGGGTGTTTGGGACAAGGGTCTAAAATGGGTCATTTTGTGTCCAAAACCACTTGGGTCACTTTGCTCACTTTGAACAAACCTTTTTAAGCACTTTTAGTCAGTTTTTGAAAAAGTTTTAAAGTTAAAAATTGATTTTAAGGTTTTTCTAAATAACTCCTTTGAAATTGTTAGTCCAAAACAGTCCAAGGAGCTTATTTGGTTAGGGACATTTTAAATCAGTTTTGAGTCTTGTCTTAATGTTTTTTTTAGAGTCCTAATTCAGTTAGTTAAAGTCATTTTGGTTTCCCTTTGTTGTGTTAAAATCTGTCATTTTTGTCAAGTTTTTTTTTTCATAGTTAAAACTGTATTTTTCATTTCCTTTTATCAGACCTTAAAAATTCTTTTTAGCATTTCAATTTTTGAGCACAAGCTCATTAGGAGCTTGTCTCCATCTGTTTTAACTTTATTTTGATTTTTGAGCTTATTTGATTGCTTATTTTTAAGACTGCATTTGCCTAGTTGCTTGTTAAGAAAAACCAAGTCAGTGAGACAGCCCACTTCACACCTCTTTTTCTTGGCTTATTTGTTTGTAAAATTTTGTGGTCTTTGCATTTTTAGATAGTGCCCAAGCTGAGCTTTAAGCTCATATGCCTCATTAAGCCTAGAGTTGATTCTAAATGGCTTAAAAATTAAGCCAAAAAGTGTCCTTTAGGCTGTGTACCCACCAGTTTTTCCCCTTTTGCTTATTGCCTTTTTCTGGCTTATTTGCTTGTTCTTCTGTGCTTATTTTTGAATTTCCTTGCTTATTTGGTGTTAATGACCATCTGTTTTGGCTTATTTCACAATTTCCATAGCTTATTTATGTTTATAAAAGCCCAACAGTTAGGCTTATTTTAGGTCCTTAGTGAAAGAAAGCTCACTGCCATTTTCTTTGCTTATTTTAACAGCTTGTTTTTAAGTTTCTCAAAAAGTGTCTTTTTTAAAGTTGTTAGTTTTTGTGTGTTTTATAAGTTTTAAAAGAATTTTTTTTAAAAAAAAAATATTTATCAAAAAGAGAGAGGCCCAGGTTTGAACCTGAGACCTCCCCCTTTCCAACGCCCCACACACACAAACTCATACCATTGTGCTTCAATAGCTCATCCGGTATGAGTTTGCACCATTAATTTCTTAAGGTTTTTATTTTGGCCCATTAGCTTATAAAGCCCAATTAAGCTTTTTCGCAGCTTATTTCAATAAGCTGGCAAGCCTAGCTTATTTTTCTTAGGATGGTCATAGTTTAAGCTATTTTTCACATTTTTTCAGATTTTTTATAAAACGTTAAGTATTTTTTATATTTAATTTTAGTTAATTTCGTTTTTAATTCATAAAAAATTATAAAAAAGTCAAAAAAATATAATTCTTTAAAAAAAATTCTTTTATCATTTTTCACCTAGGAAAAATAGAATTTCTTTCGTAGGGTCATTTTTGCAAAATTTCACTTTTTAAAGAACGGGATTCGATCCCCGTTCTCGTTTTCTTCGTTTTTCAACTTTAAACATTCTCGTTTTAGGATTTTCTTTAAAATTTCTTTTAATTTGGTAATTTAGGATTATTAAAACTTTAAAAAATCATTTAGGTTTAATTTTTGATACTTCTTGGTTTTAAGCTCGCGTTTACTATTCCCGTCTCGTTTTAGGTTTAAATCTTTTTAGCTTTTGTTTTTAGGTTTTCCTTATTTGTTTTTGCATTTTTAATTAGGAAAAATCACATTCTATTCTTTGTCATCAACATCAAATATCAAACCGACTCTCGACTTTCCAATTCACTCCTCGTTGGGACTATGACCCGGGAATATTCTATACTACTTCCGGTTTCATTGATTTTGTGGATTTTGATCCTTGTAAGTATATTTATAAGTATTATATATTTATTTATATATTTTAAAGGGTTGATTAATCTACAAATCAGTCCCTCCTAGACCTTTAAACCCTCAACCACTTCAAAGTCATCCTTCCTTGGATATCACCCTTTCTTTGTCTCCAATTACTCCTCTTGATCACATTCATGACACTTCATCACCACCATCTTCACCACAACCTCAACCACCTATCATGGGTCATCCTCTTTTCTACAACTATCATGATTATCATGGATCAACTTGTATTTGTTGCTTCCATAACCGTAACTTCTATTTGAACCTTCGAGATGAAATAAACATTATGTTTGCTCATCTTGAGTATCTTCTAACCATCGCCTTAACAACCCATTTTCCACCTCCACTATAGACCCTTTTCAAATGGCTTAATAATGGAAAATCTAAAGACATTTTGTTTAAAAAGTCATTCTCTATGAATCATGAATCATTTAAAACATATGTAGTATTATGTCTCTTTATCTTGTATTAGCTCTAGTTTTACTTTGCATCAATGTATTAGTTGGTTGTGCTAATGTATGAGTTTCTTGTTGGTTGAATGAAACTCTTCTTTTGTTAATTTAAATGCAATATGTTAACTTGAAAGATATTTGTCTTGCACTTGTACTTCTAACTTTGTTTTGTAGCAAACAAATTATCGTAAGATCGATCATTTGGTGCCCCGAACGAGGGGGAGCATACATCAAAGGGAGTCTTGATATCGTCGATCTCTTTCTTACTTTAACAAACTCGACGATCATTCTTTTTGAATTCGACAAAAAGGGAGAGAAATGGAACATAACTCATTTAATAATTTGACATCTTTAATTTTATTTAAAATGAGTTTATATTTTGTTATCATCAAAAAGAGGGAGATTGTTAATACAAATAATGCTCAAAAACGTTATTTATATTTTTTGACCTCTCAACGTTTTGATAATAACAAAATGTAAAAACGTTTATAATAAAAATAAACGTTTACAAATTATTAAATGTAAAATTTCATTTATAAGATTAGTGATCACTTAAGTTGGACACAAACAAATAATTAAGCACGATGTGATCAGAGTATTTATCTCTAATCCTCACTTTTAATTCTACAAAAGTTTTTTCTTTAAAATACTTTTACAAATATTTTCTAATTAAAATAGATTTTTTTTATTAAAAACTTAAAATTTGAAATTCAAATTTAAAAGTCAAATTTTCCCCTCAAAACGGAAGCTTCTACACCAGATACAACCTTCCACACAAAAAGATAAAAAAGGGAGCGGTGTCTAGGCGGCGGCCCCTTTATAGGCATGGCGGATCGGGATCGGCCCAGTTAAGGGGGCACGTATGCGAAGTTCTAGTTGTTTTAGTTTAGTCTATGAGGGGGGGGAGTTATCTTAAATGCAGTCCTTTAAACTTTTTAATTTATCCGTTTCATTTTATTTCCCTGCCTATAAATACTGGGCCATTCCCAGGCAGGAAAAATATTCCTCTTTGAACGTAAATTTTTTAGACTTTTCTTTCTCTCTCTATACCTTCTTTCTCTCACTAAAACTCTTGATCACTAACATACTTAGATCTTGTTTCAAGTGATCTAATTTCTTCTTCTCATCTCTTCCCTCTCATTCAAGTGTAAGAGAAGAACACTCGTATTCGTCAAGAAGCGAAGTGTTAATTAGTGATCTCTCCTCTCTTCTTCTAAGTACCAAAAGTCTATTGTATTTATCTTATGTATTGTGTGATTCGGATATTGTGTAGATCCGATAGTGTAGATCTTGTGAGTGTGTATATCTTGTGAAGTGGTATATTGGTTCTAGCTAAGATTAAGACTCGACATTTAGCTTAGTGTCGGAAAATAATGTAAGCGACGTGAAAACGGTTTTCTCCGCCTAAAGGGAGCTTGTTGACATAGTGAAATCTCGAGTCGGATACTCAGGGAGTGGAGTAGGGTGAAGGAGGTGCTCGTAGCTAACCACTATAAAATCTTGGTGTCTTGGTTTGGTTGTTCTTTCCTTAATTCTCTTTTCATTATTATGGTTTGTTATCGTGGTTTTAGTTCGGATAGTCATTGCTTGTTCATATTGTGATTTGATTAAACATATAACTCGGATTTATATCTTTTTGAAAGTAAACTTTTAAAACGCAAAACAAATATGTAAACTATTCAACCCCCTTCTAGTTTCCACAAAGTTAAACACCTGATTTTCTTTGCGGTAATGACTTTTGTCTTCCCGGAATGACCTAAAATGAGAATAGGGTATGAATTCTATCACGTGTACTCATTATCTTTCTTGTATATCTATTCCTTCCCCTTGCTGGTTTCGATACCTCGGAATCAGCAAAACTTAGTACGCACATATACTTGAGATCGTGTTCGAAGAATTGATAAGCTTAAATCTATTCCGTGAGAATCAACTAAGTCTTAAATTGCAAATAAGTCCCTAAAGTTTTAAACAAATGACATCTAAAGCCCTTGTAGCTAATATAAATTAACTCCCCTTTAAATTGTTATCCGTCGTTATCAAAAGCTTTATCCGTTTATTTCGTGACTTATTTTAAAAGACCGTTTAAAAAGGTTTATTTGATGACGCTTATTCTTCCTCAAATAATGACCCGTTTTCTATTTAAAGAGCTGTTGTCATTATTTGAGTGGTCTAATTGTCTCTGAAAATTTTTTTGTGATTGCTGAAAACACTGATTCATTATGAAGACAACTTTTTATAAGAATAATAGATTTTTTCTTATTTGACCCATAAGCGCACTGAACGTACACTCTGGTTATATCAGGAAGCACGGGTTGTGTTGCAAAGTAAACACAAGCCTTTGCATGGTCATTAAGTAGACCATGCCCGAGAATAAATTCCCGTTGAGAGGTCAAGTTTCCTTTTTGAAATACTTGCCTTTTAGATGATGCCAGGTTGATATCTGAAATAATAGCAAGCCATTTTGGCATGTTTTGAAAGCTTTTTGAAACTTCTGCTCGAACTTCATTTATAGCCTCGTATCATTATTAAATGACATTTCTAAGGCCGTAAATGTTATCAATTTTCAGAAGACATGCCAGAGATACATTATTTTTATTAATTTTGCTTATTTTTTAATTTTTTTCTTTTGTTTTTGTAAAATTTTATAAAAGGAAAATATTTTTGGATTTTTATGTTTTCATATGTACATATATACAGGATATGAGTTACCGCCATCACTTGTCCGTTTCCTCTACCAGACGTTTCAACGTTTCTAGAGACATGCTTTTCATACCAAGCTTATCGATCAAGAAGTTAAATCTCTCTCGAGGTAACGGTTTAGTAAAGATGTCAGCCAGTTGGTATTCAGTCCAGACAAAGTATAGCTCCGATTCATTCTCCTTGCTACTTTATGAAATGGTAGAGAATATCGATGTGCTTAGCTCTTGAATGTTGGAACATGTTGCAGCATAAAGCAATCGCACTCTTGTTGTCGCAGTACAGAGAAATTTTATTGAATTTAAAGCCATAGTCTGTTAGTTGTGAACGCATCCATAGGATTTATGAGCCAAATCCAGACAAGTAAATATATTCAGCCTCTGTACTCGAGATAGCAGTACTCTTTTGTTTTTTTGACGACCAGCTAACAAGTTTATCACCTATTTATCACCTAAGAATTGAGCGCTTCCCGAAAAAGACAAAGACAGAACGTTATTTGTGATCCTATTGGTCCAGTAATATGAAACACAATATGGAGAGCTATCCCAGTATATAGATTACTTGGTCCGTATCACTAGACCCGGTTGAATGATAGGTCGTATATTTAAACACATAAACAAGTATGAGGTGATAAACATAATTAAACAATCAACGATAAATTAAGAAATTGATTTTAAAACAAGCCAAACATTGAACTTTCATTAAGATGGCTAATAACCGAGGGTATTAGCCCATAACCATTATAATTATACAAGCGTAATCAAACAATTGAAATCGAACGATTAAAAGAGTAAAAATTACACAATGTCTTCTATGGATTCGTGATTAATGCTTGACCTTGGTGGCTGATCTTCTCTTCTAAGATTCATCTTTAGTGAGTATGGTATAAATAATATGGTATTGCACATTGAAAACTCATTTTTGAGTCTTCTATTTATAGTGTCTAAAAAAGACTCGATGCGCAGTATCCAACAAGGTTGATATGGCGTATTGGGCTGGATTCCTTGGAGTGCGCGCTACGTTCGTAATAAATCTTTGATATCATTCCTAATTTACTTGATTTATTGTGTCTTTGAATAGTTATCTTCATGGATACGGCATATGTAGACGGGGTATGTTGGGAAATATACATTCCTAACTTAGTACCGTTAGTTCTATACTTAGTACCGATAGTTATAGTTAGTACTGACAGTACAAAATGTTAAGTACTGATCAGATAGTTAGTACCGTTAGTATAAAATAGTTAGTACCGTTTAAGAGATATGTATGAGATATTGTAGGAAAGGATATGTATTATCTTTTGTGCATTTTGTAAGTCTGTTAGGGTTTATCCTTAGTCTATAAAAGGAACCCTACGGCATTAGAGAGACATATACAAGAACAACTCATCTCATACAACCATATCTCATAGTTAGTAATCTGTAATCACTTTAACAGATTAATAGAAATTAAAGTTTAGTTTTTCATTGTTCTTCTTAATACTATTGTGTAGATTCCGCATATACAATAAGTATTCATAGTCAGTGTTTTCTCTATAGTCAATCTGTATTTATACAAGTTGGCTAACACCCTTAGCAGGCTGCAAAGATCTGTTCAGTTTGGGACTCACAAGTGGTAAGAGAGCCTGTGAGAAACTCTGAGTAAGAAGAAGAAAAACCAGTTATAAATCTCTATCTTACAAAACTAATCATGTCAGGATCACAAGATGAAATTCCACTTTCCCCAATACCTCAGTCACCATTTTCCCCAATACCTCAGTCACTTCCTTGACCACCTTGATCACCTTGATCACCAGTCTGACCACCAACTTTACTCGTTGGTTCTTTAGTCCTTCCACCTCCTCTACTAGACCATCCACCCATCCTTCCACCTTGTGGTGCAGCAGTCTATCGACCTGCACTTCATGTCGTCATCCTTGGCGGGATTGTCTACGCAAGGGAGGATATAGGTAATGTTAGGTACGTATATAGATGGCCCTAATATAATATAATACGCAGATATACGATCCTAAGGTGTCAACACAGAATTGAGCGAATATGATAACCAAGTCCACATGAGTTTTGACGCATTTATAATTACGTTAGCCATCGTATTTATAATGCATCTTTTCCTAGTTGTACTCAGTATCTAGCCCACACAGCTTAGTGAGTGACTCATCTAGTTCGATAAACCATAGATGATATATAAGATAGATGATATACAGGATATATATATATATATATATATATATAAATATATGATATATATAATTGACGATATATATAATAGATGATATATATAATAGACGATATAAGATACATAATATAAGATATATGATATATAATAGCTGATTATGAGATATATAATATAAAATAGCTAGTATAAATAGGTAGATAAATAGATAATGTAGATAGATACTATAGATAAATAATATAGATAGATAATATAGATATACGCAAAATCAAGAATAAGCGGAACACCGCACACATAAATCCTATCATGCCACTATATGAAGGTTCCTAGGTTATAGTCTAGGCCAAACCACCTAATTCTTTATAACCTTGGCTCTTATTACCAATCTACCACACCCCGACAATGGCAGAAACACGAGGCGTAATGGAGGATTGATCGTCATAACATAAAGCGACAATATAGAGAAAACTAGTCATGCATTAAACAAGTGTTACAACATCCTCTAACAACAAGTGTGAAACTTGTGTCAAAATGATTTGAACCACATCACATAGTCTGAAATTTATTACAATCAACACCTCACATCCGAAAGGATACAAATCTAACGGAAAACAATTAGGCAAGATGAAACATAGGCTCAATGCAACTCCAAATGATAAGATCCAAAATGGATGCACTTAGGTCTGCTAAAAAAACTATAAACCTGGCTTCATGGATCATTCACATTATCTGAAAATGATACTCGAAAAGGTCAACATTACGTTGGTGAGCTCGTAGGTTTTTAGAAAAACCAAGTTGTTGTGCCAGAATATAAGAGTGGACAGTTGTGCAATATGAAAACAGAATGCACATAACAGTATTTAAATATTCAACATACCAACATATCAACATATCATACCAGGGTAACCCAACCCAAATCAACATATCAAATTAACCTGCGCGCTTATAGTCCTCCGAACCTATCGCCTACCAGCTGGAGCTACATAGTCGGCAAAGTAGTAAAATGCAAAAATTCCTAGTGGAACTTCGCATAAATAGATCTCATAGCATTCGCATAGCATTTATAAAGTGTTTACATAGCATTCATACATGCAAACATAGGCACATAGCATTGTCCAAAAGCATTTAAAAGGTTTTTGCATAGAATTTAAAAGTAATTAAAAGAAGGTGAAGAATACGCTATAGGCCGTGTTAAGAAAATTCAGAAATTTTTCAAAAGACAAGGACGATTCGTCAAACAACCATATGAAAGAAAAGAGATCATTCCAAGTAATAAAGATGACCAAAAAATAGCAGGACAAGCGAAAGAAAATGTTTCAAGTGTGGAGATCCAAATCATCGCATTGGAAGGAATGTCCGAAACATTTAAAATAGCAAAATCAAGGGGTCTCGTAGGAGGAGAGCTTGGGAGAATGTGACTAGCGACGATGATGAATGAGGAGAAAGACAAAGGACGAAAAGGTGTCTTATGGCATAAAGATTCCAATGAGTACTTTCCAAATACCGAAATCTTTTGGTGATAATCAATCATCACTAGAGAAAATTTGAGTAGATAATGAATATAGTAGACTATGCCAAACTAGTATTAAAAAGTCATGACTAAAATTAAAACTCTAAATCAAGTAAAATAAAATTAGAAAATAAAGTACTAGAAATTAAAAGATAAAACTATCTAGGCTAGAAAAAAGTTAAGGAAGTAATTGAGAATGCAATTTTGTTCATGAACTTAAGTTTGAAAATGAGGAACTTAGAAAAGAAATATCTAGGCTAAATCAATTTAATGATAGTAGTCACTCACTTAAGAAAATAATAAGTTCTCAAAAACCTTCCGGAGATAAAACGATTTGGATTTAATTTTACCAAAGGGTCACCTAGCGAAACAACAGGTATAAAATTTGTAAAGAGCTCAAGAAGTCGAGTAGAAAGAAAAATTGATGGAATCAAACTCAAACTCAAAACCAAAATTTATACTTATAAACAACACTAAAATTCCTATTACAAGTGATGATGAGGTAAAACGTTTTTACAAACCTTCTTTGAAACCCGGATTCAGATTTACTAAACCCATAATAAGGTCTAAAACATCTCCTCCGAGAAGAAATGAAAATCCTCATCCTCGTTCAAAACACTCAACCTAGGAGGAAGAGTCAATGGTTAGACCAAATTACCCTAACATAGTCACACAATGTGGAATCGATCCACACAACCAAAATTTTCCCAATGTGGAGGATGTTCACCGTGTATGTGCCAAAATCAAATGCAAAACATATGTGGAAACAATAACTTTGGGTACATGAAACGTTGGGGACAAAATGGCTAAAGTATCGCATCCTTCGTGGTTTATTATCTACAAACATCATTTGGCATTCGTAAATCAAGATTGAAGAACTCACATAGGATTTCCATAAATCCTTTATGCTTACCTTAAAGATTTCAAAGAGATTTTTCTTAAAGGTCGAGGTATGTCTCACTCTCTAATTAAGCAAATTATTGATTGGTATATGATATACTTAGCTCTAGTGTAATTTTTTAGGAATATGATATCTTTAGAATGTCATATGTTGGATTTCTAGTTTTTATATAATTTGTTCATTAGGAACAATTTCTTCACATGGATTAACCATGTACCATCAATGGAAATCTTCCATGTCCACTTGTAGCAAACTCATAGAGATGAAGAAAAAGTGAGTTAGTGGGCTAAGTATTAAAATGGAAGTAGGATTTGCCTTACAATTTACGCACAGAAAGGCCATCGATATCAAAACACTTATGGTGAAACAAACTCTCATCGTCTTCAACATCCGCCTCACGTCTACGATTTACTACGTCTATCGATATCATCTCTAGTACTCATTCAATATTTATCGTCTTGGATTTAATCCAAATCGTGACATTTAATTATCTCATCCGAGATAATTATCTCACTCAATTAAACTAGAGTTAATTGACAAAGTCACTTAATCTCGTTAATCCTTCCTTGATTATCTATTGATTCTCTCTTCGAAGTAATTCAATTTTTTTAAGAAAAGTTAATTAAAAATGTTAGTACTCCTTTCTCGAATTAAAGTACTAGATGTTATTAAATAAATATCCAACGTATCTTGACACTTATCATTCTCACAAAAGTGGCCAAAAATCGAAGAAAAATTTTTAGAGGGCGGCCCCCTTAAAATTAAGGGGATCGGCCGTTTAAGTTGGGCGGCCCCTTTAATTATTTAAGGGGGCCGGCCACTAGAAAAATAAACACTCCCCATTTCAAATGATTTTTCTTATACACAAACCCCATTTTTCTCTTTTCTTCCTCCTCCACCTGCTGTGAACGAAACCCTCTCACCATAACCTTTAAAAATCATACCTCAAATTACCAAATTAACCAAAATTCGCAAGGGGTAATCACTAACAAATCAATCAACAACATCTATTTGTAAGTTTTTCATCATTCCTTTCATTTGATTTCATCTAATTTTGCTCTCAATCAAAATTGGATGTTCTTCATCATTTTCATATTTTTTCATTTTGTTTTAGGATTTCATAAAAAAACTATTAATGATACCGTAGTTAGTCTCAGGGAACACTACATCTTGATAGATTGAATCAAAACACTAATAGGAGTTTAAAAAATAAAAAATTTGGTTCGAAATTCTCATAAATATCACATACATATTTTTCTATTTCAAACAAAGTTTATTACATGTTGATTCATGCCCAAAAAACATGTTTAAAAAACATTAATTTGCCATCAAACATACAATTCTAAATGTATACTATTAAAATCAATAGAAAAATGTATTATAAAAAGTAAAGGGGTGTTTGGTTCGTTTCTTAAGAATTTATTTTTAGCTTCGTAAATAACCACCACATAATTTTGTCACTTGTATAAAACACTTAAACTAGCTTGTATAAGTCATCATTGATTTATATTTCATATATATGTTGATATATTTTGTGATTGGTATAAAATAAAGGGGCGTTTGGCATAACCTTTTAAGAACATGATTTTTGAATAAAAACAAACACTACTTAACTTTTGTCAAGTTAAAAATAATAAACTTATACTTGTCAACACGATTATACTTGAGTTATAGTTTTTGACATAGCCTGTTAACTAATTTTATGTTAATAAGGGAGCGTTTGGTTATGATCCTGGTGATGAAATATATCTTAATATATATCTTCCACATCCATAGATTAAAGTCAAAAATAAATTAAGGTACATATGGATCACTTCTTAGTTATTTGATTTCTTGCTCGAAGTATATCCTGGTACCCATTTGTCATTTTTATACTAAAAATTCATTTTATTTAGTATTTGTAACATTTTATGTTGTTGATAACTTGTTTAGGTGACAAAATACCAAGAGCTACTTCCACCGATATATCCCTTACTAAATCCTACATCCCTAAAGTATCAAAAATCCCCGACATCTCCCCTACCATTGCCAAATTCTACAAATCTATTAAAAATCGTAACATTCACGAAGGTCGTTTTGTTGATCAAGCCTACTATAAATCCAATAACATCGAGCGTCTCTTCACAAACATTCGCTTCGATTGTCTCTTTAAAATCAATGAACCGATTGTTCCGAGATTTATTTTAGACTTCTATAGTCAAGTCACGGTTCAAACCGATGAATATGGCTATCTTTTCATCTCCTTTATGATTCAACATGAATTCATAACTCTCACTCTTGCTCAATTCGGTCAAATCCTCAAAATTCCTTACAACGGTCAAGCCGTTTTTACCAACGAGTGGGACCTTGCATCTCTTGAGTATTCTTAAGAAACCAAGGGACCATATTCCACTGACCTTCCTACTCCTGACGATATTCGTCGACTTCTTGAATTGGAACGTGTCATGGTAGACCGTACCATTAAAAGTCAAACCGTCACTCTTACTCCAAATCAAATCCTCACCAAAGAGCTAAGCCCCGACATGAAGCAATGGGAAGAGCTCATTCGAGAGAATGTGTTCGGACTAGGAGGACATCGGGACCATCTCCTCGCTTGTCTTGCTCACATGTTGTATTGTGTTAGAGCTAATCCAATACAATCTTGCTTACTTCTTTGTCAAAAGAATCGAATGTGCTAGAGCTAATCCAACCGCCAATCTTCCATATGGTATGTTCTTGACTCGTCTTTATCGACACATCATGGAAGCATATCCTCACCTCGACAATGGCATTTATGACATTGTTGATCGAGTCATGCGTCCTCTTGCTCTTAAACAAACTCGGAGACCTCGAAGTGATCGTGGCAAGGCACGCCATTCCGTCTCATCCTCATCTTCTCATCATCACGGCACGTCATCTCATCAACATGATGATGATGATGATGATGTCGAAACTTCTCGTGCAAGTACTCCATCTCCTACCACCTATCTTAACTCTCTTAATCCACTCAACTACCAAAACTACGAAATGCCTTCCGCTTCCAAACAAACTGTTGAAACTCTCTTTGAACGACAAACCACATTGCTCAACCAAACGCAAGAAATGCATAAGGAGATGCACGGAGTTTTCAAGTCATTTAGAAAGGCACTAAAAGGAGTGTTTAGCAAGAAGAAGAAATGAATACATAGGAGTGGAGTGAACTAGATGGCTTAATGTAGTTTAAGACAATTTTTAACTTGATTATGTGTATGTTATTAACAACTTGTGTGGTGATCATCCGATATATTCGGAAAGACTTATATGTTGGTTATCTTTTAGGTACTTATTTGCTATGATGCCTTAAACCTTTGGTTGTTTTATTAAATCAACTAGTTATGCCATTTTGGTTTCATGATTTAATGTGTTTATTATATGTTATAAGATTAAATATGCTTATAAAACTCTATAAGGCTTGCTGCAAATAAACCACCAAAACAAAAATACCCTCACAAAAATTCTGAGAAAAATAGTTTTTCTGTGAAAAATGGGACTAACAGTGAGCGGCCTCCTTAATTCACAATGGCCAGCCCCCTTAATCTTAAGGGGACCGCCCCCTATTTAAGGGGACCGCCCTTAGCCCTTCACGGGTAAAATAGTATTTTTCATTGCTTTTTGCCTTCTTTTACCTAGTATCAGCTATCTTTACCCAGAATGCTTGAACAACATTTGGAATTCTATATCAAATTTCTTTTCCAATTTTCAAACAAATCTCTTCCCATAAATTCCCTCCAAATGCATATCACTAATTCACCATCTCTCTCATTTATCATCAACCACCATAAACCTCCATGGCCTCCACTAGAGCCTCTATTTCCAAAGTCTCAAAGAGACCAAAAATCAACATCATTCTACCAAAACAATTGTTTGTGGATTTAACCCAATATGACACAACAACTCCATCACCTAAACTCCTAATTTCATCACCTAGTGCTCCTAATGCACCCTCCAAAACACCATCAACTAAAGATACTTCTTCATCTTCAATTGACTACATACCCAAATCACCAACCTCATCAACATCACTTTCACCAAATGGTTACTTGAACCCACCAACATCTCCTCCTCCAAGAGTTTCTCCACCACCTCCAACTCAAGAAAATGCATCAATGGACATCACTCTCACTCTTTCCCCAATTACCCCACTTGATGTCCAATTTGATACTCCATCACCTTCATCACCTATCATTGAGCATCCTATTCCTTGGAATTTACTTGAAGCACATGGTAACTCATGCCTTTGTTGTATCCACAACCGAACCCTCATCTTTGGGTTAAGAGATGAACTTCAATATATGTTTTCATATATTGAACACATGCTCTCGCAACCACCAATCATCATGACACCACCTTCACCATCCTCCCCAAACTAAACATACTATATGTTTAGTCTCTCAAATAATTGATCATCCTCCATTTGGCAAGCAAGTCCCTATGAAGCTTTACTAGTTATAAGGGATCTTTTGTAGTTTTAATTTTATGGTATGTTAGCATGTATTTTCCTTGAGTTATGCAGATGTAGTTTCACACACTATTTTAATTTTAATGAATGATCATGTTGTGTTGTATGCCATATTTTTCTTCCTTGCTACATGTTAGAAATATTTGTATAGTACTAACTCGTTTTTGTAGCCAAGAAACCATAGCTCGATTCTTTGGTGCCCTCGAACGAGGGGGAGCACACATCAAGGGGAGCACTTCTTTCCCGTCAATTTTTCTAGCATTCCTCGACATGCCTTTTTGTAACAAAAAGGGGAGAAAATGACATGAACCCTCCACTAAATACTTGTTTAGAAAATAATTTTATAATTAATGAGTTTTAAATTTTGAATGCATCAAAAAAAAGGGAGAGATGTTGATAAAATATAATGCCTAAAAACATTAATAATATTTTTTCACATCTTTACGTTTTGATAATCACAAAATATAAAAACGTTCAACGTAAAATTAAACGTAAACAAGTATTTAGTAGTAAATTCTCATTTCATCAATTACATCACTTAAAGGTATGTATAAATAAATGCTTAATGTATTTTATGATCAAAGTAATTTTTATTCAACCTCAAACTTTTATAAAATGTTGTAAACATTTTTAATAAACATCACAAAACATTTTCTACATTTAAAAGATATGTTTTATATCAAATAAACATTTTGAATTTCAAATTTTCGAACCTAAAACGGCTAGAAAAAGTCCAGTGTACACCTCCCCTGAATAGGACAAAAAAAGGAGCGTTTGAAAATGGGCGGCCCCTTTAAATACAAGGCGGCCCCCCAATTTTAAGGAACCGCCATAAGACTCCGCTCCTCAGTTTTTCCCTATAAATACTGGACTATTCCCAACATTTTCTTACCTTTTTGCCACTCAACACTATTTCTGTTTAGAAACAGCCCACATCTCTCTAAATCCTTTGATCATTTAATCATAAAGCTTTGTTTCTAAGTGATCCAAGCTTAATTCCTCAAGTGCAAGAGAAGAATACTTCCATCATTAATTGAAGAAGTATTACAACCCAAATAACACATTGTAACTTGTTGCATCATATCACATATTGTAAATCAATTGTATACTTGTAAGTTTGTGTATAGCATAGATCTTTACGTATGTTGTAAGTAAGTTAGATAGTGGTGATCTTCGAACCAATAGTGTTAAGATCGTTGATAATATAAGTATTATGTTGAAGTAAAAGTTTTGAAGTTGTGAAGTTGTGAAGAAGTTGTGAAGTTATGAAGTGTGAAGGTTGTTAAAAATTAGTGAATTAGTGAAGAAGGTGTGACTTTGTGAAGACGCCATTAGTGAAGTAACGCGAGAGACAGTTCTCGCATGAGCGTACGCAATGTCTCACAGATACGCGAATCTAGTGCGACACGCTGCGTGAGCTCAGCTCAAGATAAGCTACATGTCCCGCTCAGTAGGATATCGCTATCTGTGTCGTACATGCTACACGCGTCTCTGACAGACTATTCGATCTGGCTGGACTTTCTCTCTCCATGCCATCTACACTGTGATAGTTTGTTGCACATAGTGGAAGAAAACTCTCGAGTTCATGGTGCTCGGGAGTGAGTAAGGGCGAAAGGTGCTCTTTACGAACCACTATAAATCCCTCGCGTTGTGGTTGATTGTTCTTACCTCATTTCTCTTGTTTACTTTAATCATGTTCATAATACTTATATTGTTTATATTGTGCAAGCGTTGAATTCACAAAAAGTCAAATCTAAGTTTTACAAACATACATAAACCGTAAATTAAAAAGCGGTAAAACTATTCAACCCCCTTCTAGTTTTTCACAGACACAATAACAGATTTTGAGAACTTTTTCCAGAAATCTTTTGACAAAAACTTTCTTTATAATGATAACATAGAATCATATAATCACAAACCCACAATTGAATGGACGACAAATCACTCACTCCCAGCATTCTGTTTATTGCAAAAAAATGGCCAAAACCGACATGCAACTGGTAGAGATAGTCCACTTTAAACAAATTAAGATTTGGATTTGCAGATTCAATTATAAAAACTATTTCACTTCACTTTTGTCATGATTCATAAACAATGAAGACAAACATATCTAATTCAATAATTGAATGGACACTAAGTCACTCACTCTTCATTCTGTTCATTGCAGAAAACGGCCAAACCGACATGAACTTAGTCCCACTTAAACATTTACGTAAAGATATATATGACCGCACAGCTTAGAATTCATAAAAACTGATTTCTTTTCTCAAATTATTTATGTTTTTCACCACACATGAGAAACTGATCTTTTTGTTTCCACAGACAGATCAAGCATTAATCATCAAAAAGCATTATCATACAAAATTATTGTCTTTGTCAAAACAACTTCACGTTTTCCACAAACGCCATTTTTAACTGAATTTTGACTTTTTGACACCACCAGTTTACTTTTTGACCCATTCGATTTGACTATTGACTATTATTGATTTCACAAAACTAGATAAACAATATTCATTTCTAACTTATGAAAAAACCAAATCTCGATCGTTATTTTCTTTTAATAAATTTTCAGACTCCAAGACATTAAGACAATTAATCAAACTCGATAATAATCAAACTCGATAAACACCATATACTTCCGAATTTCAATTTCAGCGACTAGTTAACCATTCCTAAGCTATTTATCACATATTCTACTAAACATTGTTTATTACGTCTTGGAATTCAATCTTGTTGCATATAAACCCGACATAACATGAGACATCAAACTACTCGTAATACTCATAGCATTATCAAAATATACACGCTCACGCGAGATCAGACTAGCTTATAGATCTCGTCAATAAAAGACCACCTACGTCCATGTCATCATACAAGATGCACACCAAATCAAATTCCACTACTGCATTAACACGTATAACTATATGAATAAACTCACTATATGTTCGTACATCTGAGCTGCTAATGGAACATCTGACAGATGCGCTTTTGAGTAGCAATTCCTAACTCCAAAACTCGCCATACATCAAGCTCGAATAATTATAAAAAGCTAAGCATCTGCCACAACCACTCTTTTACCTAACACTTATTCAAAGTTCTCACTCCCCGGTCTATCTGTGATATATTGCACAAATGACCCGTATTCAGCACTCGTGGTACATATTCAATCGTCTCTCTTTTCTACTCATCCATATAGACATAGTCGCCTCTCAAATCTCTGAGACCGTATCATACTTTCCAAACCACATCCGCCCTGGAAACTAGAACTCGACGTGACTCACACCAGTCATCTCTTCCTAAAAACATGAAGACACGTTTCTAGATAGATCACAGACTACACTGCGGTCTCCCATATCCACGCTATCATCACTATCTATTTTCATATTCATATACTCTATAGACTCTAGTCAACATCATTTGAGAGTTCTTTTATTTATCACATTTCCGACAATGCCTCTATGTATACGCAATCAATTTAGTATGCACTCACACACTACACTTTCCCCTTAGTGCAGAGAAATATCATAGCCATTGCTATTTTTTCTTTGAAAAGCTTTTAATAAAAAAATTAGACATCCAAAATCAAAATCTGGTAATCTCATTATCTCAATTATTTTTATTATGGGCCACAAATATTTTTCATTGATTCTTACACATAAGAAGAAATTGCACATAATCTTTTTCATATGATAGGACATTCTATGCACCGAGATTCTCAATTTTTTTCAATTCTTAGAGTATTCTATCGAAAATTTATTCACATGTTTTTGATGTATGATCTTTTCAAGAAGATAACTTTGTCAGGCTTTCCAACTGAGTTGGAGTCATACATCTCATACCAATGCGATGAACCAGATACTCAACGAGTTCTTTTGGAAGCGCTTTAGTAAATAGATCCGCAAGTTGGTATTCTGTCCCGACAAAGTAAATTTCCACAGTACCCTTCTCAACATGTTCTTTAATAAAATGATACCGGATGTCAATATGCTTAGTCTTAGAGTGCTAGACCGGATTGCACAAGATAGCAATGGCACTCTTGGAGTCACAGTACATCGGAATCCGATTGTACTTGTATCCATAGTCAAGCAGTTGAGTACGCATCCAAATAACTTATGCACAAATTGCAGATAAGGAAACATATTCACCTCATGCAGTAGATCTAGCAGTACAATTCTTGTTTCATTGAACTCCAACTCACGAGCTTTCCATCTAGAAATTGCAATCCTTCTGATGTACTTTTACAATCATCTTTACATCCTGCATGGTCTACATCTGAATATGCAATTAGTTAAAATCCGGAATCCTTCAGATACCATAGTCCCATGTTATAGGATTGTCTTAGGTACCGAAAGATCCGTTTAAAACCTCTTTGAGGTGTTTTGATCATAGGACGTGCCTTGATAACAGAGCACATACAAAGTAGCAAAAGCCAATGTCTGGACGACTGGCTGTTAGATACCTAAGCCCTCCTATCATTAACACGACGATAATTCATTTGATTTTAAGGAGGTGCCTTATAATCAGCATCCATCCTCTCATTGCCATAGGGTGGTGCTTAATGAGGACATACTCATCTAGACCATGATTCCTTTAACAATTCAAATAACGTGACCCAGTAATAGCCTCCCGAGTATCAATGCACATCCGGAATGCTCCATCTTTCTTTCATCTTGACAACAAGACCGGAGTCCCCAGGAGGTGAATGAAACTGGGTTTATAAAGCCTTTGTCGGAAAGTTCTTTTAATTGGTCCGACAACTCCTTCATCTCGGATGGGGCCCAGTCGATAATTGCCCGTGGGCTCTTGGCGCAGCACGCATGGGTGGGTTGTAACAAATCGATCTAAATTCCACTTGGTCGGGTTTGGTGGAAAATACCCTCAATCCTTGGGTGAATAACCTCAGGAAATCTTGAAACTATTGGTACTTCTTCAAGTTGCTTATCCTTCGACTTGTCTTCCGCCTCTTTCATAGTAACCTGTGCTAGAAAGATAGGACATCCCTCCAGCAAATACTTTTGTGCTTTGGTACACGAGATGATGTTCAATCAAGACTCGTGTCCGTTGTTGCTCCTTGCTTTTGCTATGTTTGCCAGAAAATTACATAAATTGGATTTGCTTAAGCTATTGTATGTGCTGTTAGCTTTGCTTAGCTAGCTGCTTATAACTGTTGCTATTACTGTCGTTGCTTCAATGCTATGATTGTCTTGCTAACTGGCTCATCTGCTTTTGCAACGCTGATATTAATGTGGCTCTTGCGTTGCTTAATCTTTGCTTAAGAACACCCATAGATCTCGCTGCTGCTATAGCTAATCTAGATGCTCAAACTTTTTAAGCTTCTTTGCCTAAAGCTCATTTGTCTTTCCGTCACCTTACAACACACACAAAAACCCAAACAAATGGAAAAAAATAAAGTCTTTCTCCAAAGGGAACACATACAAGCTTACTCATCACAAACATTACGGCATGATATTTAGCTAACCAGTCCATACCGATAATGACGTAAAACTACCCATCTTAATCGTGCAATCAAAGTCGATGTTGAAGGATGATTTAGGAAAGTTAGAGTGCAAAAACAACCCCGTATAAGTGTAATTAACCCAAATTATTCGACCTGTCCCGCTAACTCAACTTCATAAACAGGTCTATATGTAGTTTGGATGAATAACATCAAAGTACTAAATGCAATAGATATGAAACCTTCTATCGGCACCAGTATCAAAATAGTATGAAGCATAACGGTTATTTAGAGGAAAGCGTACCCGGTGACAACATTAAGAGTTCGTGTTAGATTCTAGCAACAGAGCCCAACAAAACATAACTCTCTCATTCTACAACAGCATTGCCATTTCCACCCGTTTCCCTTGAATTTCCATTCTTCAGCTTTGGGCAGCACTCCTATAAGTGACCTTGCAATCCACACTCAAAGCAAGTGATAACTCGGGGATTTGTCCCTTGGGACCTCTGGTTATTGTTGTTGTTGTTGTTGTTGTTGTAGTTAGCAGTAGGTCGAACTTTACAGTCACGGGCCGAGTGACCAGTCTTTTTGCAGTTAGTGCACTTTAGAGTACATGGCCCCGTAGTGATAATAGGCAACTTGGCACAAGAGGTTTGGTTCCTCCATAAGGCTTCATATCTCAGGCCCAACCAAGAACCAACCACAGTGGAATCCAAAGCCCACCAACCAACCAATAATAGAATTAAATAAAGACCCACGGCCCAAAAGAGTCGGGTTCAGTGTAAGCCGTGCCACATTGTTTCATTTGAATTTGCTTAGTTGGTTTAGGGTGTTCCCTTGAAGGTTCTTTCAAATCTCCTTTTATTCCCTGTTGCGTTCAAGCTGCATTGAACATTCTTTTTGTCCTCCATTTATAGTAGCAAATTCAATTGCCTCTTGTATTAACTGAGGCTTGGATGCCTTAACACTGCCATGAATCATGTCGGGAAGACCACCGACATATCTTTCCACAATTCATTTCTCTGAGTTAAATTAGGGAAATCTTTTTATAAATTATTCTAACAGTTCTACTTGAGGGCAAATAGAAGTTAAGTGGGGGGATATTTGATAACATCAAATAGTTAATACTTTTAAGTATCAAATTTCCTATGAAAATGTTTGTTGTTATATTATAAATGTCTAAAAACAATACTTAATCACTTATATTTAGTTTTCAGGAAAAATACGAGCATTGGAGCAAGAGACACGGGATTTGGATGTGGAAATCAAGCAAAGAAGTTAACTCAAGGCCAGTTACGGCGTAACCACCCCGCAGGAGTTACGGCGTAACCAAGATTAACAAAGAAATGAGTCAGCATCAAGATTTACAGCGTAAACACTCCATTATACTTACGCCGTAACCAGCATCGTTATAAAGGATGACTTATCCGAATCATTGTTACAGCGTAACATCGATGCTTGAGTTACGCGGTAACATAATTTAAGCCTGGAGAATGGAAGCCCACATAAGCAAGGTTACGGCATAACGCTTACATACCCTTTACGCTGTAACACTTTTGATACTTATAAATAGAGCCCTTATTCGGCTCATTCAACATCACTCCTTCCACCACAATACCAAAAAGCAAACAAGGCTTCCAGAATACGAAGAAATCCACCAGAAGTCCAAGGGAGTCATCACTAAATTGTATTTTTGTATTTAATCGTTCAAAACGCATATTGTAAGGATTATGAGTTTTCTATCTAAGATTTCCTTCATTAATTCTTGTTGTAATGTTACCATGAACGGCTAATCACTTTTAGTTGTTGGCCTAGCTATGTATTTAATGTTGTTATGTTAAATGTTTCCTGTTTAATTATGGTTTTATTAGATATCCTTATAGCCTGTCATTGATCCCTGGGTTTTGGTAATGTTGAGGGTGGCTTAGATCCTGTTAGTTTTGTCATTAGGCCGACTAGTTAAACATGGGATTAGCAGGGTACTAGGGTAGATTTGTACATATCCCTAGTATAGGAATTAACCTGATTACCGCCTCTATCTCATTAAACACTTAAAAAGCATAGGAACTCTTTCAGAGAGGGTTACTAATCTATATAGGTTATAGATCTGGTCTTAAGGATAGCTGCTGATTAATCACTACATCTTGGTTGCCCTACCTTCGTGACCTTCAAAGGATTCGGGATCGCAGGAAGTATAGGACAAACCTTAAATGCCAAATCGGGTCTGTTGATATTAGAACCACTAATAAAACACGTAATTAAACATTGCACAGGAAAGTAAAATCATAGCAGTAGTAATGAAATTATTAGGCTAGAACGCTTTTCTCCCTAATCACTTCTATCAATTTATTTTCTACATTTACTTGCTGTTAAAGATCTTAAATCAACTTAAAACCTTTTTCAAAACGTGACATAATCAAATTAGAACTTGTTAAACTGAGCTCTTGGGACGACCTCGGATTTACCAACTACTGCACTATATACGACCGAATTCTCTATCGGTTAGTGCGTGTATCGATAGACGAGTTTTATAAATTTAAAACTTGGCAAATATTTATTTAAAACAATTTACAGATCAGCAGGGTTTAGTTTGCGGTTTCGATTATGGATGTTTCAACAAAAACCGAGCACGTTATGAGAATCGTTGAAGGATCGCGATTCTAATGGTATATGTTATAACAACCGTGAACAACCAAAACTCAAAACCCGAAAAACCGAAATGCTAGAAGAACAACCAACTCACTAGAAGAGCCAAACTACTAGAAACATGGGGGTCAAACCGCTAGTAAGTTTGATCAAATCGCTAAACTCCAAGAGCTCAAACCGCTAGTGAGTTTTATCAAATCGCTAAACTCCAAAGCTAGTGAGTTTGATCAAATCGCTAAACTACAAGAGCTCAAACAGCTAGTGAGTTTTATCAAATCGCTAAACTCCAAAGCTAGTGAGTTTGATCAAATCGCTAAACTACAAGAGCTCAAACAGCTAGTGAGTTAGATCAAATCGCTAAACTCCAAGAGCTCAAACCGCTACAATGATACAACTCAAACTGCTACTGCCAAACCGCTAGTTGTACTTTTGTGAAATTTTGTCTTATCCAAAAAACTACAAACACAGATCCAATCTTTTAGGAGATGTGTTTCTTGTCTTTCTTTCTTGTCCAAATCGTTCAACAAAAGAACACAACAAAATAAGCTTAAATAAGATCGAGAATAAGCACTTTTTACAACGAAATAAGCCACGTAATAGGAGAACAAATAAGTTGCGTAAGATGTTGGTAATGAAAGGTTAAACTTTTGAACTAGAATAAGCTAAAAGAAATTAAAAAACCACCGAAATGAGCCGTGACCTATAAGTGCTCAAAAAGCTCTAAATAAGCTGTTTTATAACAAATAAGCCACGAAAAACACTATTAATAAGCTACGAGTTTTGTAATAAGAAAGAACTTGTTTTTGTAGTTTTTTGAATAAGTTTAACGCTAAAAGAAGAGTAATAAGCTAATTTTAAAAGACTTATAAATAATCTTAAATAAGCTTTAATCCTAGGAAAAAGCTACGAAAACTATTCGTGTATAAGCTAGGAACAGTTTTTGACACTAAAGTTTTAAGCCTTTTCGATCTAAAACTACAAAAAAACTAAATAAGCTAAAATAGCTTGTGAGTAAGTTGTTATTAAAAAATCTGCCCTAAACCTCTTTTTTAAGCTATAAAATGTTTCTTACACTACTGTTTTCTTAAGTTTTTTTTGGAAGTAAAAAGAAAGGTGAGGGGGATTTGATAACGCTCCAAATATACATAAAATATCCCTTAGAAATGCGAGAAATATATGTGCTAACGCAATAAATATTGCAAGAATTGGTCGTTTGTTATGTAAATATTGTTTCAGGACTAAAAGTGGAAAGAAGGACTTAACGTGAAAGAGATTTAGTTATTTACAACTAATAATCGTCAAAAGAAGGATCTAGAAAGGGACTATTGATGTTAAAGGCACAAGTGCGCTGGTTTTATTGTCAAGTGCGGTGCACTTGTCAGCATGTTTAATGCAAATCATTTATTAGGGATGTGCCGCACACTTTTATCCATGTGCGGCACACTTTCTGTGTCAGTTACTAAAATGCCATCAATGATGCAACTCTTGAATTGCCCAATGATCACTATAAATATAAGTCTTTGAAAAGTAATCACATTGTTATAAGATAAACGAGTATGTAAAAGAGTTTGTAACAAGCATGTATCCCCCTCGCGGGTTTATAAAACATTCAAAAGATTGAAAAGCGAGGCTATGAACTCACCTGATAGGTAGATGTAATAAATATTCTGAAATGAAAGCTCACGACCTTATCACAATCTTAACAGGGAAGGTTGATATAGCAAATGATAGTAAACAGCCACGTCACGCAACCTGAGTAAATATGTTGAGTCTTAGGAAGATTGTACTCTAGAACTTTAGTTTTAAGAGTTATGAGTTTGATTGAAGAGTTTGGAATTATTGTATCACCGTTCGGGCCATCATAATTCAGAAGTCATTCAGTAAACGTTTGAGGAGCTAGGGCACTTTAAATCGTAAACCCAACAACTCAGTCAGAACGTAATACCAAGATGAAACTCCTTAATATGAAGCTCCCTAGTATTGTGATATGATATAATCGGTTTTAAGCGTTTTAATCAATATCTGGAAATGTTAAGCACGAGAAGCGTTAATTAAAGTTATGTCTTGTAAGGTTTTAAACATGATTTTATACTTTTTCAAAATGTTACATTTTAGACCCTTGAGTTTGAAAAGTAGCAGAATTTACCCTTGGAGTTTGCATTTTTACGACTTTGGTCCTTTTACTTTAAAAGATATACCAAGTAAACCTTGCACTTTGAAAAGTGACATAATAGACCCCTATAGTTATAACTTTGATAAAATAACATATTCAGCCCTTCTAGTTATTAATTTCAGAAAGTTACGATATATACCCCTTGCATGGATTATAATTACAAAACATGTCCAAATTGCCATGCAAGCTTATTTTAACATTTCAATAGACATTTATAAGTTATAATAAACTAAAATATGAAGATTTAACGCAAACGCAATGTTTAACATAACGGTTCGTTAAGCTATTGAGCAAATGGGTCAAATTAGGGTTTCAAAACGTAAACGCGCGGGTTTTAAGTTCAAATTCCTTCATTAATCAATAAAGTGGTTATTTTAACATTAGTTAAGCATGCTAGGATAGATTATAACAATATTTAATCATTATAACATGGTAATGTTTTGAATGTGTTTTTATACTTTTTCAAAATGTTACATTTTAGACCCGGGGGTTTGGAAAATTGCAAGTAGACCCCTGGGTTTTGCATTTTTACGACTTTGGTCTTTCAACTTTAAAAGATATACAAAGTAAACCTTGGACTTTGAAAAGTGACATAATAGATCCCTAGAGTTATAACTTTGATAAAATGACATATTCAGCCCTTTTAGTTATAAGTTTCTGAAAGTTATGATATATACCCCTTGCATGGATTATAATTTTAAAACATGTCCAAATTGCCATGTAAGATTATTTTAACATTTTAATAGACATTTATAAGTTATAATAAACTAAAATATGAAGATTTAACGCAACGCAAGTTTAGAATAATGATTCGTTAAGCTAGGAAGCAAAACGGGTCAAATTAGGGTTTCAAAACGTAAACGTGCGGGTTTTAAGTTCAAATTCCTTCATTAATCAATAAAGTGGTTATTTTAACATTATTTAATAATTCTAGGATAGGTTATAGCAATATTTAACCATTATAACATTTAGTTTTAAGAAAAACGCGAAATTAGGGTTTCAGGTGTACAGTTTTGAATCAAAACGGAAAATGAACATGAATTGAGTTATGAAACTTTAACAAGAGTATATTTAGGATCATATGAACATTATAAGGGTGTAGTAGCAGAAGTAGAACATTCAAAACCTGGGTTTGAGCTTCAATGATCAACAATGGTGGAAATGGGTCGTTTCGGGTAGTATTTCCACTCGTACGCCTTGTATCTTTACTCCGGGGCTTCAATTCTTCAAGGCTTCACTTCTTGAACTTATTTAATGATCCTAGGATCATAAGGGAGCAAAGGATTGCTGCCTATAATGGGTATGAGATAAGAGAGTGGGGGATGAGAATGAAGTGAAGGTTTCTAGCTCTATTTATACTAGTTTGAGATCAAGGAGGTTAAGGAAGCTCATGAATCTGATGTGAGACACTTGTAAGGTCTAGTACATGATGTGGTGAAGCTAGGGGCTGAGTATGGATGAGTCATGGATGCTAGAAAGCAACTAGAAGGGTGTTTGTGGTGGTACTTCAGCCGCGGCTGAAATGAGTCATCAAGGGGGTCATGTGGCTTCATTTTTAACCAAGAAATGGTCTAAGTAGGTGGGTAAGCTGCTTAAGGGTTTCTAGAAGGAGTTCACATAAGAATTTTGCACTTGGAATGGTTTAAAATGGGTCAAAATTGATGGTGAAGGGGTTCGGGCTGTTTTGGGGTTCGACTAGGGTTTCACAAGTTTTCAAGCCTTTATTTCATGTATAAATGATTAAGGATAGTTAATATATGTATCCAAGGTCTGATATAGGAAGGATTAGCAAAGATTAGCAATTGGTTTGGGTTAAAACGGGTTAAAATGAAGAAATGAGGTCACGGGTTTAACTAGGGCTTGTTTAGGGTTTCTTTGGCTTTCTTGGCTTGTATTTTGTGTTAAGGGTGATGGATTACTGATCTTGAGCAATGTAATATGAATTATTAATGATATTTGATAGTTGGTTTAAGTTAAAATGGGTTGAAATTGAAAGAATAAGCCGTAGCTTGGAATTAGGGTTCATATAAGGCTTTTAGGGTTTTCTAGCTTTGTAATTCTCGTACATTGTTGAAGCAAGGATGGATAATGATGGATAAAGGTTTGTAAACTCATTTTATGGGTTTACAATGACTCTTGGTTGCTTACTTGAGAATGAGATGGTCAGAAAATGAGTAAACGGGTCAAAGTTACATTTAGTGCACAATTAGGTACATTTAGGGTTTCTCGGATTCGTTTTACGTACAAATGAAATAAAATGATGAAGTAATGATGAAGTAATGATTGATTAGGATTTATATGATTGTAAAATAAGTTATTTCAACTTATTTGAGTGTTGGTTAAGGTTTAAAATGGATTAAATGAAGAAACGGGTCATTATGTAGTATTTAGCTCGGGTTAGGGTTTCTGACTTTTGAATTAGGGTTTTGAGTGCAAAAAATGTATGAAAGCTTATTAATGGAATATTTAGGGTTTTTATATTGTATATTGAGTATAGTAGCTTGTACATAAGTGGTGGTGAAGAAATTGGAATGAAAACGGAGGTAAAACGGCTATTTTTAGAGATCATGCTTAATGACTTGTACATTGAGCTTTTAAGGACTTATACTCTGACTTGGAGGGAGTTTATATTTCAAATGAGATGTTATATTACTTTTACATATGATTTAATAGTTTGTACATTCACTTTAGATATTAATCATTCATGGAATTAGGGTTTAAAGGCATACGATAACGGTTTAAAACCCGTTTAGATATAATGTTGTGAATGGTACATTATTGTAAATGGTACATTATAGGAATAATGTACTTTGCTTGACATATATGAAGACATGATTGTCATAGATAGGTTGTGTGAGCTTGTATACTTTAGTTATGACATACTGAGATATAGATAATGCAAGTAATGTAATAAAGCAAAAAATTTCCTCGTACAATTGTGATAATAGTAAAATAAGTTTTGCATTTGATGAAAATTCTTGGGTTGTTATATGTTGATTGTACTGACGCCCATATAATCGAGGATGAAAATTTATGTTGCAAAGGTACGAGGAGAGTATTCAGAGTTTGAACATGATAGAATTGACAAACAATGTCGAGTTTTGATACCACCAGATAACAAGATGTAATGGAATTATTACTTTATTATTTCATGGATAACTTTACATATGAAAAAGAGTTGATACTTATGCTAAGTATCTTGTAGTAGGATAAAAGTAACAAATGACAAGGATTGTAGCTTGATGATTAGGGTTTTTAGATTGAAGAAGATTCTGATGAGAGTTGAATATCCTCGAGAGTTGTTTCTAGGGTAAAAATCCTAAAGTGAACAAAAGCAAGCTCATCTCTAAGTATGCTTTCCTGTGGCCCTGTTGTTTGCTTTTGAGCACCGATTCACATAATATCCTTTCTTTCCACAGGCATTACAAGTTACAGATACCGTTTGTAAACTGTTTCTAGTGGTTTTGTTTCTGCAGTTCTTGGTCAGATGACCTACTCTGTTGCAAGTCCGGCACTTGACAGTACAAGGACCTATGTGATGTAGGGTGCATCTTTCACACAAAGGACGATTTCCAGTATATCCGTTGGTGGCAGTATAAATCTTGAAGGTTTCTTGTCTTCTATTCTGTTGTCGGTGGTAATCATTGTTACGGTTGTTATTGTTGTAGTTATTCTGATAGTTGTTGTTGTTGACGATGTTCCCTTTATCCTCAAGCTTTCGTTTGTGATCATTGGTTTCTTGCACGGAATCACGCTTTATTATCTGATCCATTAATCTCTGGGATATGTTGATGGCTTCCTCCAAAGTTTGAGGCTTCGAGGCAGTAACGTTTCCTTCAATGCTTTGCGGTAGTCCCCCGATGAAAGCTTCCATAAGTTTCTCAGAATTCGGCACCATGTTTGGACATAAGATTGTTAATTCTTGGAATCTTCTAATATAAGTCTTGAGATCACTTCCATTTACAGTTAGACCATAAAATTCATCTTCCATTTTCTTGATCTCAGTTCGAGGACAGTACTTGTTCGTCAGAAGCCTTTTTAACTCAGTCCAGGTGATTTGATTAGCTTGCTCTATTCCCATAGGCTGGGCATGTGCATTCCACCAGGACAAGGCATCATCAGTTAAAGTACCAGTAGCAAATGTTACTCTGTCTTCCTCGGCACACTTGCTACGAGAAAACACTGACTCAGTACGTTCAAACCAACGGATGAGGTCAACAGCTCCTTCTGTACCATTGAAGTAGGAAGGTTGACAGTTTATGAATTCTTTGTAGTTTCCTCTTTTTGCTACAGGAATTTCTCTGGGTTCAGTGTTCCTATTGGAATTGTCAGAATTTGCCATGGTAGCAGCTTGTGCTTTCAGAGCTGAGGAGATGCCATCATTAATCAGTTGCCGGATGGCATCCAAAGTTATGACTGGTGTTTCAGATGTTGACGTCCTTTTGGGAGGCATTCTATCAACAAAAGATGATACGTAGTAAGAATGATATCATAAGTTTTGAAAAGTAATAAAAGAGAATGTGATGCTTAAAATGCTTAAAGGAAAATGCTTATTTTTGAATTTTTAAGCACTTAGAGGTTATGATAAAGACGGAAATAATGACGAAAATGGTGGAAATGATGATGAAAGAGAGATAAGTTGGAAAAATAAGGTATGAAACGGGATTGCCTTTATAAATAACTTGCCTTTTCACTGTACATAGTCAAGATTTGACAAGCGTTTTTATTTATACCACACATCCCGTGGCTTAGGATAAAGCTATAACTAGTCTAAGAGTTTGTTGATTCTGAGTTGGTAGATGACATCCTAAAGATCTTCCTGATTTGTTTGGTGACGAGCTTGGATTTTCTCAATGATTTGTTCAAGATTGGAAATTCTGTAGTGAGCAAAGGCAATCTTATCCTTTTGCCCTAACCGCTTCTTTTGAAGTCTGATAATCTGAGTACAGATTCCCTTAAGTTCAGTCTTCAGTTCGTTACCATTTATACGTCCTTCTTCCATTCTCTCAATGCGGTGAAGATAGAGTTCATCTAAATAATTCAAGATATCTTCGACTTGTTTCTCATGATGTTTCAGATACATCTTATCTGAACAATTTTCTATTTCAAATACCTGAGGAGGGGTAGGAGTATAAACTGAGGAAGATGGTGATACCAAATTACAAGTTTGATTCCGAGATGAATTAAATAACGTAGTTGAGGAAGAAGATGGAGAATGAATTTACTTTCTAGGTAGTAATAGTTCTTCAGGAAATAAAGAAATATCGAGGATTAAATAGTAATGATGGTGGTAATACCGGAAATGGAGTTAAAATAGCTGGTGGAGTAATAGGATCTGGTGATGAAATAGGTAATTCCTTAGCATAAATTGCTTGTACGTCCTTCAAATAAGTATTATTGTAGAAAGATGAGAATACCGGTGGAATCATATTATCGTTAGAGTTTTCCGAAGAGTTAAAAGAATTGCTTTCCGATGAAACTGGGAAATAATCCGATGAGACCGAAGTATAGTTAAGAATATTCATAGAGGAAAAAGCATTCTCAAGATCAGAAGTAGAGCAGTTGGGAGAAGACATCATTCTGATAACAACCTAATTTGTAAATAACATAAGTTATTTATGGTATAATATAATAGATATGTATATTTACATACTTGTTCCGGAATGTAGTGGCACGGAGGACTTTGATGGCTGAAAAAGAAATGTGGTTATAGTTAAGGTTTTGACCTTGTTCTCTATAACCATGGCGCTGATACCAATCTGTAACACCCCCATTTTTACAATATAGCAGCGGAAGCTAATCTGGGGTATTACTTCATGGATACAACAATCATAATCATAGAAAACAACTTTAAAAGAGACGTTGTTGGAAAAATTTAGTTATCATTCATTATAATCAGAGTTTTTACAAAATGCAGGTCCCAAAATCTAAAACATTATGTTTGAATGATAACAGTTCAGCCATCTTTGAGTCCATGCCACTCCGTGCCGCAACTTGCTCAATTACCTGAGATAAACATGCTAAAAAGTCAACACAATGGTTGAGTGAAATTCATAGGTTTGATATAAACAGTTTGAATACAAGTAATTGTATAAACACAATTATTATGAAAATGATATTGTTATGATCTTGGGTCATGTTATTATATACCCGTTATTAGTAATAGTCGCAATGAATCATAGTAACAATGTATTATCCCGTTATTGCCTTGTTTGGTCTGATTGGTCTTGTTCTCATGTCACCAACACATTATCATCCAAAGTTAATTTAACGACTTGAAGAGCTCATAATATCAACATATTAACATCCAAAGTCAATTTAAGGACCTCGTCGTCAATCCTGATAGATCTATCCACAATATTCGCGTTCACCCGTAAGTGATTAATGGTCCATGATAATGAGGGACTTTTGGCATAAAGTAACTTAGACATTAATTGTAATGGTATATCAGATTAGCATATAGTCTGGAAAAACACTTGTATTCGTAATTTACAGCATGTATCCCCCTCGCGGGTTTATAAAACATGTAAATGAGTAAAGGCGAGGTTATGAATCTCACCTGATAGGTAGATGCAATAAATATTTCAGAATGAAAGCTGACGACCTTATCACAATCTTAACGGGGGAAGGTTGATATAGCAAAATGATAGTAAACAGCCACGTCACGCAACCTGAGTAAATATGTCAAGTCTTAGGAAGATTGTACTTTAGAACTTTGGTTCTAAGAGTTATGAATTTGATTGAAGAGTTTGGAATTATTGTATCACCGTTCGGGCCATCATAATTCAGAAGTCATTCAGTAAACGTTTGAGGAGCTAGGGCACTTTAAATCGTAAACCCAACAACTCAGTCAGAACGTAATACCAAGATGAAACCTCTTAATATGAAGCTCCCTAGTATTGTGATACGATATAATCGGTTTTAAGCGTTTTGATCAATATCTGGAAATGTTAAGCACGCTGGAAATGTTAAGCACGAGAAGCGTTAATTAAAGTTATGTCAGTATAATGATTTGGATATAGATTATTAACTTTTTCAAAATGTTACATTTTAGACCCTGGGGTTTGAAAAGTTGCAGAATAGTCCTTGGAGTTTGCACTATTATGACTTTGTCTTCAGTATTTAAAGATAAAACCAAGGAAACCTCGTACTTTAAAAAAGTGACATAATAGATCCCTGGAGTTATAACTTTGATAAAATGACACATTTAGCCCTTTTAGTTATAAGTTTCCGAAAGTTACGATATATACCCCTTGCATGGATTATAATTACAAAACATGTCCAAATTGCCATGCAAGCTTAGTTTAACATTACAAAGATATTTACGTATAATAAACTAAAAATGAAGTTTTAACGCAACACAAGTTAAAATAACGATTCGTTTAAGCTAGGAGCAAAACGGGTCAAATTTGGGTTCAAAACTGTAAACGCGCGGGTTTTTAAGTTCAAATTCTTCATTAATTAATAAAATGGTTATTTTAACATTATTAAGGCATGATAGGTATAGATTATAACAAATTTATCTTATAATAATTTTAGTTTTAAGTAAAAACGGAAATTATGGTATCGTTGGTACGGTATTGATCAAAATGGAAAAATGACATGAATAGATTGATTAAACTTTTAAACATAGAGTAATATTTAGGATCAATGAACGATATAAGGGTGTAGGAGCAGACAAAAACATTCAGAACCTGGGTTTGATCTTCAAGGATCAAAAATGGAGGAAATGGGTCGTTTCGGGTAGTATTTCCACTTGTACGCCTTGTATCTTGTTCTCGGGGCTTCAATTCTTCTGGGAATTGCTTCTTGAACTTCTTTTATGATCCTAGGATCATAAGGGAGCAAAGCATTGCTGCCTATAAGGGTTATAGAGGAGGAAGTTGGGTGCAAATTGGAATGAAGACATAAGGTCCCTATTTATACTAGTTTGAGACCAAGGAGGTAAAGTAACTCATAAGATCTGATGTGTGACATATAGGAGGCCTAGTGTAAGATGTTTTGAAGCTATAGAATGAGTTGTGAAGGCTAGGAAACTAGAATGATGGTGTGGACACCATAGGAACATGCCGTGGCTGAAGAGAGAAAAAGAGAGGCCATGTGCTCTCATTTTTAACCAAGAAATGGTCTAAGTAGGTGGGTAAGCTGGTTAAGGGTTTCTAGAAGGAGTTCACATAAGAATTTTTCACTTGGAATGGTTTAAAATGGGTCAAAATTGATGGTGAAAGGGTGCGGGCTGTTTTAGGGTTTACGACTAGGGTTTCACATGTTTTTCAAGTCATTATTTACATATAAAATGATTAAGATAGTTATATATATAAGACAAGTCTGGATATAGGGAAGGATTAAGCAAATATTATCAATTGGTTTTGGGTAAAACGGATTAAAATTGAAGAAAATTAGGTCACGGGTTTTGATTATGGCACGTATTAGGGTTTTCTTGACTTCTGGTTTTACATTTTGTATACTCATTTTATTAGGAATGATGGAAGTACAGATCCTAGAGCTTAAATAAAGTATTTATCAAAGAATTTTGATCGTTGGTTTTAGTTAAAATGGGTTGAAATTGAAAGAATAAGCCGTAGCTTGGAATTAGGGTTCATATAAGGCTTTTAGGGTTTTCTAGCTTTGTAATTCTCGTACATTGTTGAAGCAAGGATGGATAATGATGGATAAAGGTTTGTAAACTCATTTTATAGGTTTACAATGACTCTTGGTTGCTTACTTGAGAATGAGATGGTCAGAAAATGAGTAAACGGGTCAAAGTTACATTTAGTGCACAATTAGGTACATTTAGGGAGTTTCTCGATTCGTTTTTACGTACAAATTGAAATAAATTATACGTAAGATTATAGGATTGAAATGAATGTAAAAAAGTTATTTTTTACAAAAAACCTTTATTTGAGTGTTTGTTAACGTTTAAAAGTGGATTAAAAAAAGAAACGGGTCATTAAGGTAGTATTTAGCTTGGGTTAGGGTTTCTGACTTTTGAATTAGGGTTTTGAGTGTAAAAAGATGTATGAAAGCTTATGAATAGAATATTTAGGGTTTATACATTGTATATTGAGTGTAGTAGCTTGTACATAAGTGATGGTGAAGAAATTAGAATGAAAACGGAGGTAAAACGGCTATTTTAGAGATCATGCTTAATGACTTGTACATTGAGCTTTTAGAGATTTGTACTTTGACTTGAAGAGATTTTATATTTTAAATGAGATATCATATTACTTGTACATATGCTTTAGTAGCTTGTGCATTCACTTAAGGAGTTAACCCTTCCATGATAATGGTTTAAAGCCCGTTTAGATATAACGTTGTGAATAGTACATTATAGGAATAATGTACTTTGTAATAAGGATATTAAGATATTGACTTGACATTTTATGATATTTGCTTGACATATATGAAGACAGGATTGCCATAGATAGGTTGCGTGAGCTCGTCTACTGTAGTTATGTAAGTTACATGACATACTGAGATATTGACAATGCAAGTAATGTAATAAAGCGAAAAATTTCCCCGTATAATTGTGATAATAGTAAAATAGGTTGATGAAAATTCTTGGGTTGTTATAGTCTCCACCCCTTACAGAAATCTCATCCCGAGATTTAATTGAAAGTTATAGTGATATAGATGTAGGTACTAGGCATGAATTTGATCTTTATGTTAGGCTAATCAAGGTCACAAGTCCACGTGTGTGATGCATTTATAATTATGTTG
>BQNB010019304.1:1844-43632 GCA_026074375.1 Tanacetum coccineum
TTTCCTACTTGACCAGGTGCTCAGTTCAACTTAGGACAAGTATTACGAAAATGATCAGGGCTTCCATACTCATAACATACCCTTTGGTTATTACCCATTCTAATAGCATTAATGGGTGCCACATGCTTAACTGCCGCTTGAAAATCTCTTGTAAAGTGGCCTGATTTCTGACAGTTGTAACATAACCGACAAGGTCCACCTTTAAGATGATAAGCAAATCACTTAGCATATTTTAGATAAGAGCCATCATACTCATTTCTAGTAGGAACTGCTGCTACAAATACTTTTCCCACCTTCGCTCTCTTATTATCTTTCCATGAGCCTCCTTGCTTGCTTGACTCCACAAACTCCTTCCTCTTCTCACAACTCTTTGACAATGTCCCATACCTAACCGCCTCATCAGTTAGCGCTCTAGCCTTAAGGATAACACTTTGAATTATGGTTGGTTGAGTCGCTCGAATCATTCCACAAATTTGAGGGGCCAATCCGTGAATGTACCTCTCGATGCGCTTAGACTCAGGTGTAACCAATTGTGGAACCAACTTTGACAGCTCATGGAATCTATTAGTGTACGCCGCATGGTTAGCTCCAACCATGGTGTGATTCTAAAACTCAGTCTCTAGCTTCTCTATTTCGTTACTTGGGTAAAACTCCTCCACAAGCAACGCCTTGAACTCTTCCCACATCATCCCCATAGCAGCTTCATGGTCTCTTGCCTGAATTTGAGTATTCCGCCAAGTTAAGGCCTTGTTAATCAAGGAACTTGATGTATACTTTACCTTTTGGTTGCTAACACAACCACTGATATCCATCACACTCTCCATCTTCTCAATCCATCTTGTGAGCAATATCACACCTCCTTTTCCATCAAAGTCTCTTGGCATACAGGCCAAAAACTCCTTGTAAGTGCATCCATTATTGTTGCCACCATTTCCATTTCTGCCATTCCCATTTCCTCCATTTGCATTGGAGTTGTTCACATTGTTGGTCACTTACGTGAAAATCTGGGGAATGATTCCTTGAAGCTGTTGCGCGATGATCGCCGTGATGTCAAGGTTTGCACCGTTGTTAGGGTTACTTCGCCTAGTTAGAGCCATTTCTATAAAAGGAATAGGATTATTGCATGTTAAATGAGAGATAAGGTTTTTCTATAACCCACTAATCCTATCATGAATCATATTGCATCATATGTAACTAACACACAATGTGCCAACACTAATCAATGTAATCATGCTTGCAAGTCTACGTGTGTTGTGGCGCATGTATAATTATGTTGGCAACCATAATTATAGATGCCCCCTTTCACATGTGTACTCCCTCCCATGACCACACCTCTTAGTATCAACACACCACATAACACATAATAATACTTGCATCCAATATTAATTTAACAAAATACTTTGTATTAATATAACCAAAATGAATACTCGAATCGATATATTATATAAAGTGAAATTTTACAAGACTCACAAATCACATGGAATGGCTCCAACTACAAAAAAATTCAAAAGAACGAACGACGAAAAGGGTAATCCGGTAACATGTAAGAAGGAATGGTTTGGGGCGAATCAGATTTGGATTGAACGCTACTTTCACAGGTGTTTTCCAATTCCTTGGGTTTAGCTTTACATCTAGCAGTAGAATCAAGATCCGTCTTGGTCTCCTCATTAGGTGATGTGTAGTCTGGAGGTAAAGTGTTTGAGTGACTTTCTTATGCCTCCTTCAGCCGCTTCTTCTTCGGCTCACTTTCTTTCTCAGAATCCTCCTGTGGATCCTCTTCTGGGTCTTCTTCTGATTCCACATCAGGAACTCTCTCAGATGACTTTTCTTTTACTTGAACAACAGAAGTTACAATAGGTGCACGGCGCTTATAAGTTGTTTGCTTCATCATATACCAAGTATTTGGACAAATGAACCACTTTGGTCAATCGGTGGAGGTAGGACGATCTCACAAGAATCTTCCAAGGGATAAGGGTTAGGACATGGCTAAAAAGGACCTCATGCATTAGATACTAAATGACACAAAAATAGGCTTTCTCAAAAGATAAGAAAACCTTTAAAATGCTTGTCGGCTAATTAAACACATAGATCCTATCTTGCATCTATATAAGGGATTCATAGGATTCATAGTAATAGGTCCTAAACCACCTATTCTCTATATCAATGGCTTTGATACCAATCTGTCACACCTCGCCAAGGCAAAAACGTGAGGCGTAACACGATAGGCATCATCACGACACATTGATGTCAACAATAGGGAATAACTAGATGAATTAATTTATATCCAAAGTGTTATGATGACACCTAACACAAGAGGAGTCTTGTATTGAGGTTAATCGCAACACAAAAATAAATAGACATAATAAATCCCAATGAAAAAAAATATCATCCTAATTTAAAGTACTCAAAATACGAAAGTACAAAATGAAAACAATAGATAGATAGACTCCACAAGCAAGATCCTAAGATCTCGCTAGCCAGGCAATCCTAACTCCTTAAACCTTACTATGCTCACCTGAAAATGATACTTTAAAACATCAACATTACGTTTATGAGATTCATATGTTTAACTCAAAACTTACTCTTGTTGTGTTTCAAGACAATTAGAACATTACATGAATATTATGCACATATGCTTGCATATAAACATCACATAAACAAGTACACATTCAGGCTTATATTAGCACTGGCATCTCAAACAACCAAACTCACCTAGAATGTATTCGCATCTCATACACCACTTTTATACACAACATTTGAGTAGGCGTTACTCCTGATCCCACATCATATTACAACACACAGGTAGGCGTTACCTCCGATCCTAACACGCATGCACACAGAGCATTATAATAACACGTAATGTTCAAAACAATAAAATAACTTTTCACGGCACTTAAAACATTTCAAAACCATTTAGTATCATTTTCACCCCAAGAAAACATATAAAAAGGAGCTATGAATGCTCACCTCAATCTTCACAAATGCGCACAATAAACCAAGCAAATATCTACACAACATAATTAATGGGTTACACATGATCGAGGCTTTGCGGCCCTATTCATATAACCTTTCAATCGATGGATTATAATGTTTAACATACACTTATAAACATCCCATCGTACTTTCCATACTTTATCTACACTCTAAACATGTTTTACTTCATCTTTCCAAATTATAGTTTATTGTATAATTTTGAAGTCACTTTACGAATTTTTATAAAATACTAAATGACCTCCCATGACTTCTAAATTCGAATGAAATCAACTTAAATGAGTTATGAAACTACTATAATTTTTCCAACCAATGAAAACATGTCTAACTATTTTTAAAAAATCAACAACGCAAACTGGCCAGATTCGGATTTGGTCGCACACCAAAATGTTTGACCTCATTAAGCATACTTAGACACCTTGCAAAAATCTAAGAAAAATACTAGAGTTACTAGACACCTAGAACTTACCTTAGTAGCAATCTCATGAATATAAAAATTGTTTTGATAGGGTTTTTGACCTCACAAACATGACATAAATCTGACCCGAAAACTCAGATTCGACAACGAATCTTGTAAAAATATTTTGACTGACTTCTACTCACTTTTAATTCACGAAACCACATTTGAATATAGACTCTCTGTAGTTAATTTTGACCAAATTATGACTCTTACAAGTTGACTTAAAAATCTGCTCAGATTTAATTCCGAATTTAACAACAATTAAACCTAACCAAACGCATCCATACTTTAATAATTATACCCTAAATCATAATTAATGATCAAACTAACATGTTTTCTGTATTTTTATGAAACCCTGATTCCACCAATTAAAAAGTTACAATTAATCAAATTAAAAGAATTTAAATAAAAAGGGTTATACGATTAAACCTTTGATCCGAAAACACACGAACTTAACCCCAAATTTTATTGAAAAAATTTTGGTGGTTCCTTATCTTGCTCTAGAACCGGTCGACACACACCAAGGGAGAGAAAAAAATATTTTAGGGTTTATGATAAAAATCTTTTTATAAGAATTTGTTTTCTTATAAAACTTAGACTCATCTTTTCCCTTTTTTATGCCGATTCAAACAACTCCCCAAATAGTATTTTTTTTTTTTCGGCATATATTTTATTTATATACTTTTATATTTATTTTTTTAAACAAAACTATTTATTACATATTTACTTAAAATTAAGGGTGGCAATTCTCGACACGACACGATAAACGACATGAACCCGACACGAAGTTAAACAGGTTTGTGTCGAGGATAAACGGGTTTGTGTCAAAAACAGGTCAACCCATCTAACCTGTTTAATAAACGAGTCGATTTGGAACAAATGTATTTTGTTATATACTTGATATGAGTGAATTACGATTATAACTCAGATATACGTGAAATTGCCATATATAGTTATTTGTATGTTATGTTTATCATTTTTACATCCTTATATACATTTAAACTAGTTAGATCGACAAACCACTCACCTTATTCACCGCTTGAACTATATACTCAAACAGGTTAAATGGGTCAGAATCGAGTTACACGTGTTATGCAGGTCTGGGTTAGGGTTGAGTTTCTTGACAGGATTAATAAATGGGTCGTGTTTAGGTAGAGGTTATAATAACCCGCAAAACCGAGAACCCGAACAGGTCAACTCCAACTCGACTCGATTGTCACCCCTACTTAAAACCTTTTAAATAAATACACATAACCTTAAATAAAAATACTAACACTACTAATAATTTTCCCAACTATTATTATTATTTACTACATTAATAAATTATCAACTCCCGATTACTAATCAATTCCAACTCGAAATTAACGATACACACTTCACTAATTTTACCAACGATAAAATAACGAAACGCACTATACTACCAAAATCACCATCACATATGAAATGAAATGACTAAATCACTCATTTCCACTATCATACACATATATTATAACGCATATACCATATAACATATATCATCAAATCGACTTACACACATAAATCAAAACACATAAAGCTAGATAAGTTAACTCTAATGGTTAAACTAACCTCGTTAAATTGCGGTTGTCACAATATTGTCAAGCTCGTCACTTTTGTCTTCATTTGTCCTCTTCTTTATTTATTTTTATTTTTCCACACCGTATGTCCGGATGAGCATGGATTAATTGGGAGGGAAAACACTTCGTACACTTAGAGCCTTTTACCAAACACTCTCAAGAGGATATGGAAAACTTCGTTCAGTCAGCAGACGGTCCCCTAAAGGCATGGTCGGTCCCCTTAAGTTTAATGGACTGTCGTATAATTTAAGGGACCATCGTCTGTCATTGACTGATCTTTACTATTCACAACTTTCTTTTTGAACCACCTTTCACGATGCACAAACCTATGCCAAACTTGATGTCCCTTTGTAGATCAACGTGTCATCCTTAAAAACACAGTTTCATAAACATCTTTACCTCTATTGTCAAAAGTTAAGTGAATTTCGTAATAAAATGCATCTCATTCTCAAACTCAATTCTTACAGCCGTTATACCCATAGTCTATCACTACACAACAAATCTCGTCAGTAACAAACATTGATCCTCATATGCAAACTTCCAAACCAATGAAATTATCTCCTCAAGAACATCCCACACTTGTTCTATAACCATTCAATCATTTCCACTTTCTAGCAAGTAAAGAACACAAAGAAGATATTCAAGCTTCAATTGTTATTGAGTCAACACAATGTCATGTCTTTCATTTTTCTTTCACCATACAAGAACTAACAACCCATATGTCATCACCATTAAAGAGCTACCACCTCATTTCACATATCCACCTTTGTTCGTCAACATTAACAACCAACAATGCATTTAGCAAAACACCCAACAAATCTATAGATTCACAATCATCCACCTTTGTCTCGATAGGATCACATGCACATCATTTTAACATATCATGCTTGTCATCGTTAGTGCAAACGATATATTAATCTAAACCGTCTTTGTCAACCTTTAGTCAACACCTTCCCTCTTCATTCTCGCTCATCCTTCCCTAATTTTACACTTTAATAAATCATTTTCATTCACATGCAGGAGCATATTGTTTTTATCTTCATCTTATTTTTTATACTCTTTTAGAGTATAAATTTTGGCATATCTAGCCAAGATATTAAGTGACAATCGTCTACTTTTAAATGTCATAAAAACTTTTCTTATAAGAACATATTTAGAGTATGTATTCTTAACAAATCATCCTTATCATAAATATTTAGTTCGACCTAAAGTTTTACGAAAATGTTTTATTCCTTAAACACCCTAAACATGAAAAGCATACATAATGCTTAACAAAGAAACCTTGAGGATTTAAAAATCTCTCAATACAACCCTTGACGAAAAGTCTATTCGAATTCAAATAATCATCTTTTGTAGATAATGATATCATAAGGAACATGTCGTTCAAAATACGTTAATACTCCTTATCCAAATAACATCTTGAAAGAAATCATTCTTATAAAAATGGTGTGTCAATCAATAAATGAATTTCGTTCTCGTTTATTAAAGTTGGTGTGATACCGAAGGGTGTTGATGGAGTCTTAGTCCTTAAACATTTCCCTGCGTCTTAGTCCTTAAGCATACGTTTTGTTTTGTTTTATCATTTAGGATTGTTGTTATTAAAACAATGATTGCATGTGTCTAGTTTCAAACTTTTTTAAAGTGTCATACTTTAGAGTACTCATATCTATGACCTGTATTTTATTGTTCCCCGATAATATTTTTCTTGAGCTATTATCTTCATTATATATATGCGGACTTGTCTACTAGCTTTATTTTGTAGCACGCTTCCGTAGCTCGATTCCTTGGTGCCCCAAACAAGGGGGAGCATACACCGAGGGGGAGCATTTGCAAATGTCAAACCTCTTGCTATTCTTTTATATATTTTGTTGCACGAGACTAACCCTTGATGTAGGTTACGATTTTGTTACAAATTTGATCCATGGATCCGCTAGAGTAAATATGCAAGAGATGTAATAATCATATAGATGCAATGAGCTAGGGGGAGCTCAGAGGTATTTGGGTACATAGTGTGGAGTTGTTTCAACCGTAGTTATAGAAGACTTCACTGGGATGATGCAAGCTCACAGGAGGAAGTGTATATTCTGAGCACCTACCTTTTTGTTTCGACAAAAGAGGGAGAAGAAGTATAAACGAGTAACTTTTACATTTTACTATGAGTTACACTTTACATATTTTGTCATCATCAAAAAGGGGGAGATTGTTAATGCAAATATTACGATATTTAATCCATACAGTCTCTTTGTGTTTTGGTGATAACAAACATGTAACTTGTAAAACATTACGTAAAGTACGCAAGTTACTCGTATACATAAATCATCAACAAAAACATTCATCAACTCCTCTCGACGTGTTAAGTATAAGTATGCTTCAACACACAGTGATCTTGCCATCCTTATCTATCATACGTAAACATTCAGTCAAAGCATACATTTATCAACTCGTCTTGACATCTCGAGACTCTTACATATATGGACTTACCTAACTGCATTAGGCTAAGTAAACAGACAAGCCCATTGAGGGATCAATGGTGACATGCCATTAAGGCCCATTAAGGCTTCTAGAAGCTTCTAGATAATGGAGGGAAAATGAGTAAATTCAAAATTTGAATTTAGGTGCATGCTATTATCCAATACATGCTATTACCCATTAGTAAGTTCACCCTTTTACTTTTACCCATTCACCCTATTACCCATTAGTGGGTTCACCCTTTTATCCAAATATGCTCAAGTCTATAAATAGCCAAGCCATTTCCCCCTCCTCTTTGTTACAAACCAACAGCATAAACAATCCTAAAAGGGGTTTTGTGTGTTTCTTGATTCCAGCAATATTTTTAGTACAAATCAAGGCTTGTAGTTGTATTCTAGGTTGGATCAACTAGCATCAAGATAATATATGGTCAAGTGTAGAGTGTCTCTACATAGAAGTTATAACACCCCCAAATTTACAACGCAACGGAATACAACATTGGCGTGCTACTTCATAATACAAGCTCACGAGTCACGTTAAACAACTTTAAGAGAAGCGTTTACTAATAAAGATTTCATTCGATTTTATTAAAAGGGTCAGAGTTACAAGGTCCCAAATATTTTTAGAAAACTTATTTCCAAATAAGTCGCAACAAGACTAAGTTTCTTTAAAAACATTTTATCGTATGTACAAAGTTCACCAAGTCCACGTCCTTCGATATCCGCATTCCATCCCATCCAAGCTAGCAAGCATATACCTGAGATAAACATGCTAAAACGTCAACAAAATGTTGAGTGAATCCATAGAGTTTATAAACAATCATTTTGAACACAAGCATAGCAAAACATTTAGTTCATAGAACAATCACAACGATGCTAGAGCCACGAACCGAACCTTAACCATGTGCCCAACCCGGAGTGATAGTGTTACACACTCCCAATACTAAATACAATATGTCTTCGTATGCCCTCGCAAGGAACACACGCCAGACAGGTTGTTAGGCCAAAATAGATCTATTATTATTGCATCAGCGTTTACCGGTTATCGGCAATTAACGGTCCATGAAGGAAGGGCCACAACATACCACTCATAGCAACGTTCACATAATAAATCACTTGTGTTCGATTTTCTAAAACAAGCATGTATCTCCCTCGCGTGTTTTTTTAAAACATAAAAAGATTTAAATGTGAGGCTATGAACTCACCTTGAGGTTGCAGAACAATTAGCGAAAATGCAAATATTAGGCAAAACATAATAAAAATCAGAACGGCTCGATCAAGAAGTTGCAGTTTATCTTAACGGCTATGACCCACCAGTTTAGGATGATGTATTTGGGTTTTCCGATGGATGATTACATTAACACGACACGTTGATAAAAGATTTAGATTTCAAGTTGTAATAGTTTGGTGGTTGGTTAAATAAAACAAATCGAAAGGTAAAAACAAGTATGTAATATATTCCGTATATATTACATATGGGGAACGAGAAAATATATATACATGACGGGTATTATACATGAATATGTAAATAAAAGAAGTCGAGGAACACGTTAATATGTTACATATGAAGAATAAGACAAGTATATAATGCGCGGCGTGTATTTTATATAAGAAAATTATTATATAAGCGACGTGAGAAAAATAATTTAAAACAATATAATTCGACACGTGTTCGGAAATCACCAACTAAATTAATAAGTAGTTATTGTAGAAAAGTAACACATTTTTTAAGTTTTTACAAAAGTTAATATTTTGTCTTTTAGTCGGGAATTTTAAAATAATATTATATAATTTAGTATTTCGTTTTCTTGGCGTTTTAGTTAAAATAGTTATCTCGTTTGTAAAAGTATAGTTTTTATTATTCACCGGGTTATTGTATATTTATAATTTAATAGTCTTAAAACTATATAACTTTGTCCATTTATCGAGTTTTTAATATAATAAAGTATTAAACAAAAAAAATACTAAGTATATAAATTTTTAGAAATTTCGGCATGACCTTTTCGTTTATATGACGTTTCTCTAGTATAAATTTCAATGTTTTTCCACTTAATCAATCAACATTGCAAACACCCGCGTGTTAAAAATATATATAAATATGAGATCAAACAAACAACAAAATAAGTAAAACCAAGCACACTCTTAATTGGGGTTGTTGTCCCAAACGCACCCTTAACTGCTGCTGTTAACCAAAACGCACCCTTAACGGGCCACTGTTAACCCAAACGGACCCTAAAGGGGCTGCTGTTAGCCCAAACGCACCCTTAGGCCATAATTGCAGAAACAAACACCCCTTTTGGGTGATTAAAATGCAGAATCAAACACCCCTTTTGGGTGATAAACGCAGGAACAAACACCCATTTTATTGGTGTGTTTTTTAGCCGAGTATCAAAAAGAAAGTAGGACGAGTTTAAAAGAAAAGAACACAATAACCACAAGCCCTACACCTAGAGGGTGTGGCTGTGGTGGCGGCTAACCAAACCGAACACCACTTTTAGTGATGCGTTCGGATGTAAAACAAACACCCCTTATTCGGTGTGCATGTCGGTCGGGTAACAAAGAAAAGAGCAAGGAACGAAATAACCACAAGCCCGACACCACAAGGGTGCGACTGTGGTGATACCAAGCCAAACCGAACACCACATACGGTGATGTGATCGGTAACAATCAAACACCCAAAAACATAAATAAATCCGAATCAAACCACCCTTAATTAGTTATTAATTTTTCAAGATAATATGTAATCATCTAAATCGGAAAAGAGGGTTGAAGGTGGTAGTGGTGGCGTGCGGCGGTTGTGCCGTGGTCACGATGGCAGTGGGTGTGGATGTGAGGCGTGATGAGGACGATGGCGACAGGGCTGTGGTGACGAAGAGAGAGAGAGATGGTGGTAAGGGTGTGTAGCGGTGGCGATGGGGATGATGATGGCTCGTCGGCGGTGGGCTGCATGTCGGCGGCTGCCGTGATGGCAGCGATGGTGGAGATGGTGAGGTAGGTGATGGGGTCGGTTGGTGAAGAGGGAGATGAAGGTGGTGTGGTGGCGTGTGCATCAACGGCTGGAGGAGGAGGGAGACGCGGCGCCCTCGCCGAAAAAAAAATCGGTGTCCGGAATACGCCATGGAGGCGCCGTAATACTTTAGTGGTGTGTGTGTGGGTTTAGGTTAAATAAAAATGAGGAACCCTAAATGTTAACTTATACATATATATGAAACTTTAAAAAAAATGTGGCAAGTTGGATATAGTTCAAGGTTGAGGTTGTAAATCTTACCATAGGGACCTAAAGTGTAAATTTCGTTGGATATTGGTTCGGGTCTCGTTTAGGCTAGCTAACGTTTGAATCAAGACACGAAAATTTCGCCGTTGCGTTCCAAATAATTTTTCCATCGAAAATAAGTATTTACTTGGCCATATTTCATAAATATTTGGTAACGTTCATTTAAAATGTTCGTTTTGTTTATTACTAGACACCGGTATCACGGGTAAACTTTATTCGTAAAATAAAACGTTAACTCGAATATTCACGTTAGTAATACACGTTTTTGAATATAATGCATAACGACTCGTTAAATATTTTTATTAAATAATCATTTTTGAGATAAAATGTTAAATAATTTATTAAATATTTTTATTAAATAAATTTTGATAATTAAATAAAGATTTAATTATTTTCGTGTCGGTACGCGTTGTTATCGTTTTCAAGCCAAATAGGTTGGAAAAATAAATTTATAAATGAGAATTATGTAATAATAACGATGATTTATTATTAAAATGAGTTCCGCAAAATTACCGATTATGCGATAATTGTTTTTATATGACAATAAAAGGTCAAACGGTCAAAAGTCAAGTCAGACCCGAAAAGTCAAAAGGTAAAATAGTTATTTAAAGTTCTAAAAATTACCGGTTGTCACAGTCTCCCCTCCTTTAGGAAGCAACGTCCCGGCGCTTTAACCGCTTTATTCGTCCCCATTTCACTTGCAATGAGTGAAAGGATGTCATTCTTGAATAAAGCGGGTAGGAGCGGTCGATTGGTGTGCGAGCTTGATAAATCCCGCTTTATAGCCATGGATAAATCCCGCGGTTGGCAGCCAAGCCGGTGATGATCATACCGCTTTATTCGTCCCCATTTCAACAAACACAAGGGTAGGCGTACCCTGCCGATCCAACATATCACATAAACACATAACAAGCAAAAGTTTTGCACATAATTTTCAACAATGGTTATCTGCCGTTGACCATCGACGATCAAAGGGGATCGAGTCAAGCACAAGGATTCCTCAACTGAATAAACGGAGACGGCAAACGGGATTGTCATTTATCTACCACTACGAAGTCGGCAAACTCCAACTGTCTATCTCGTACCATTTTATTCCCTACGGAAAATGATGACGGATGACATCACTATGATTCGGTAGGATCTGACCATTGTGCTTGGCTCTCATGTCGAGGGCTCTCCTTTTGAGCCATCCTTAATTGACTCTACGTTGGTATCCGAGTCACAAGGCAGAATAGGAACAAATCAAACACCTCGAATTCATAACTCGAGCTTGTGTAGGATTCATCCCCAATGTTAGATGACCGAACACATACGTTTCGGGGGTAGAAGTCTTCTTAACGATTACGGTTTTATTCAACAGGAATGATTTACAGTTTGACGTAGAAGAAACTTTCCTCTACGGACGTCGTTCGACATATTGGAAAAATGAAAGAAAGATAATGTAAGACATATTTGATGTTGGAGAAGTCTTTTTCATTAGCCTCGGAGTTACTCGAACTCGGCTTTCATCCACTTTGGCAGTCTTCTGATCTTGTTAAAATCCCTCCTCAGTGTCGGTATCAGGTTTCTTTGTATTTCATCACCAACATTATGATTTAGATGGGATTTCACACGTTACACGTGACACACGGAAATACTTTCCAGAATTATTCGGTCAAGTTGGCTTTCTAAGTCAACACCATCCGAAAGAAAAGAATTTAAGGAACGCACGAAAGTTCGGACTTGTTCTTACGAAATCGAATCAAATAGGATTACTTACATAGGATCCACTATTTAGAAGCGTTCTCACCAAAACATATATCCAAAACCACTAGTTTAAGGGTGACGATTAATCCGACATAGTGTGGCTCTTCTTGAATTATGCATAGTTAGCTAGGCTATGTATAATTGAGGACCAAACGACGATACATCCGTCCTCGTCAAAAGAAAACTTTTCAATTATTACACACCATATATGATGATGAAAGTTTTTTACCTATCCTTGAAAATAAGTAAATCATTTGACATAGAAATGGGAAAAGTTTTTTTTTATTTCAAGAAACACGTCGACTATTGTTTATTCATTTTTGAAAAGCACATTTTTGATTTGTTTTCTTGTGAAAATCGACGCAGTTTGGTATTTAGTTTGATTAAAAATTTCATAAATTATTGTATATTTTTGGAATCAATCGTTCATAAAATGGCATTAAGGTGGTTTGGGATCAAGGATCATAGCAAGTACAAGAAGTAGTAAGTCAAGAATCAATGCAATCGAATGAGGTAAACGGGCAATATATTCGCTATTTGGAATTGTCCACACTAGGAGTCAATATACTCCTCTCTAAAGCAGTGAGGCGTCTATTCAACGTGCTCGACCACGACATATAGTAGTGTCGCGTAATCAGAGAAGTAATAAACTATGATCGAACGATACGTACTTCGTAACCTTAGATATATATCTTATATATCCTTAATAAAAATAATACAAGTATGCACGCGATGAGAAATTCACTTGCGCGTTCTAATTAATATCACTTAACGTCTTGTAAAAGCGACCATTTTTACGTACATAGATTACGTTACATTATCTCTGTCAAGTTTCTAACTTTAGAAAGTTGCTACTTTTGGAAAGTCACCATTTCGAGAAAGTTACTAATTTTTTATTTTTTTTATTTTTTTTATCAAGTAAGATTCAAAATAGCCCAATTGACTTTTAAAATTCAACGTTTGACTTTTTAATAAACATATATGTATGTTTTCCTCAAAACTGACTCATTATATCACATTTTTGTAACTCCGACTCTAAAAAGTTTTATGTAAAGCATTATTTCGGACAACTTCCGTGTTTTACCGGAAGGCTAAAACCGACTCGAAAGTGCTCGAATCGCTCTTCAAAAATTCTGTCAGCTTTTAATTAATTATTTCAAGTGCTGAAATTTTCACTTAAAGTGTATATCCCGAAATAGCTCTAGTTTCTTCGTTACAAGGAGTTAAGAGCATCATTTTATATCAAAACTTTCGTAAAAATAAACTTGATTTTATTTTAAAATCAAAAATCAGTTTTTACAAAATCTCGGACCTCGAAATACGTGTCTAATTTTTTGCTCAAGGCCGCGTGTTACGAAACGCGCCAAAAGTTTACTTTTGACTCAAAAATCAACTCATATCAAGTTTAAACCTACCTATAAACAATATTCAAATCGTTTAATTTTCGCAACAACGCTTTTAATCTAATCTACGCAAGTTCTTAACGGATTTCTTTATAAGCATTTACCAATAACGAATTAAATCGTGAAAACAAAGATTATACTAGTAATAGAAATTACTCACAATGCTATACCAAGCAAGATCGGAGAAGCAATAGTTTCGCCTTGTTGCTTTGTTCCTTAGCTCTTTGGTTCTTTAGTCGCGGCTCCAATCACAACAGCCAAAAATCTAACCAAGCCTCAAATATCTTATATTGTAAAATCCTATATATTTATTATATATATTATATAGAATTTTTTCCTATATATATTTTTATATATATTATATATAATATATATATTATTGATATTATAAACAATATACAAAATGCACTAATGTCATTTCATAACGGCGGAAAACATTAATTAATGTAGTATAGTACAAACTCTACACATATATGAAATTAATCATGTCATATCATAATGGAGACACCATTACATAATATCAATAGTACAACTCGAATACACGCGTATAGCGATGATCGAAAGGCATATATAAATATATATAGCGGTTCGTCGTAGAACGGATGTCGTATATATATAATTATTATTTATACCACACTCTTGGTATATAGTATAAAATCAAAGGCCTAGCACAAAGCACATAAAGGATCGGGAAGGATTGTGCGCCCGGATATCGAACATCGGTGAACGACTCATGAAATTTTTTCGAAAACAGTGAAAGTCCAGGTTTGGAAAAATGACCTAGTTCACTTTGACTCGTGCTCTGATACCAATCTATATCACTCCCAAATTTACAAAGCAGCGGAATACAACATTGAGGTGCTACTTCATAATACAAGCTCACGAGTCACGGTAAACAACTTTAAGAGAAACGTTTACTAATAAAGATTTCATTTGATTTTATTAAAAGGATCAGAGTTACAAGGTCCCAAATACTTTTAGAAAACTCATTTCTAAATAAGTCGCAACATGACTAAGTTTCTTTAAAAACATTTTATCGTATGTACAAAGTTCACCAAGTCTACGTCCTTTGATATATGCATTTCATCCCATCCAAGCTAGCAAGCATATACCTGAGATAAACATGCTAAAAAGTCAACAAAATGTTGAGTGAATCCATAGAGTTTATAAACAATCATTTTGAACACAAGCATAGCAAAACATTTAGTTCATAGAACAATCACAACGATGCTAGAGCCATGAACCGAACCTCAACCATGTGCCCAACCTGGAGTGATAGTATTACACACTCCCAATACTAAATACAATATGTCTTCGTATGCCCTCGCAAGGAACACACACCAGACAGGTTGTTAGGCCAAAATAGATCGATTATTATTGCATTAGCGTTTACCGGTTATCGACAATTAACGGTCCATGAAGGAAGAGCCACAACATACCACTCATAGCAACGTTCACATAATAAAATCTCTTGTGTTTAATTTTCTAAAACAAGCATGTATCTCCCTTGCGGGTTTTTTTAAAATATAAAAAGATTTAAATGCGAAGCTATGAACTTACCTTAAGGTTGCAGAACAATTGGCGGAAATGCAAATATTAGGCAAAACATAATAAAAACTGGAACGGCTCGATCAAGAAGTTGCAATTTATCTTAACGACTATGACCCACCAGTTTAGAATGATGTATTTGGGTTTTCCGATGGAGGATTACATCAACACGACACGTTGATAAAAGATTTAGATTTCAAGTTGTAATAGTTTGGTGGTTGGTTAAATAAAACAAATCGAAGGTATAAAAGCAAGTAGGTAATATTATTCCGTTATTATTACTGATGGGGGAACCGAGAAAACTATATATTACATGATGGGTTATTTATTACATGGAATATGTAAATAAAAGAAGTCAGGAAACACGGATAATATGTTACCATATGAAGTAATAAAGAAGATATAATGCGAGGCGTGTATTGGATATTAAGAAAATTTTATATAAAGCGACGTGAGGAAATAATCTTTAAAACAACATAATTCGACACGTGTTCGGAAATCACCAACTAAATTAATAAGGAGTTATTGTAGAAAAGTAACACACTTTTTAAAGTCTCGGATTAAAATAATGACATTTTTAAAGTTTTTACAAAGGTTAATATTTTGTCTTTTAGTCGGGAATTTTAAAATATTATTATTATAAATTTAGTTTTCGTTTTCTTGATCGGTTTTAGTTAAAATAAGTTATCTAGTTTGTATAAAAGTATAGTTTTCGGATTTATTCTACCTGGGTTTATTGTATATTATAAATTTAATTAGTCTTACAAACTTATAACTTTTGTCCATTTATCAGGTTTTTAATATAATTAGAAATTTAAGTGAAAATTTATAAGTTATATTAAATTGTTAGTAAATTTTGGATGACTTTTACGGTTTATATGGACGTTTCCCCATATTTATAATATTTCATTGTTTTCTCTTATCAATCAACATTTGCAAACACCCACCGGTGTTATAAATTGATATAAATACCGTGATTAGATCCTCGTAAAAGTTGAAGTCAAACATGATTCATCATGTTCACCAATTCACAAAATTTGTTATTGTATAACACTTTTTTCTTTTAAATAAAATATCATGAGACACAACATATTTATTTTCACTCACATATAAACTTAACCCTGATCAATCATGTTTGACAATAAACTTTAGAGGATCACTTTTTCATACAGATACAAGATAAACAAAGGACATACAAAATACGTAAAACCTTAAGACACCTTATTTAGTGGGCTGTTGTCCTCAAACGCACCCTTAAACTGGCCTTTATGTTTCCCAAAACGCACCCTAACGGGCCCCGTTTGTTAACCCAACGAACAAACTATATGGGGCTGTTGTTAACCCAAACGCACCCTAAAGGGGCTGCTGTTAACCCAAACGCACCCTTATGCCATAATTTCATAAACAAACACCCCTTTTGAATTTTAATGCTAGAATCAAGCGCCCCGTTATGGGTGAATTAATGCCAGGAACATAACAACCAATTTTACTTGGTGTGTTTTTGAGCAGAGTATCTAAAAGAATAAGTTGGACGAGTTTATAAAGAAATGAACACTATATAACCAAAGACCTACTCCCTAGAGGGTGCCCGGTTTTGTAGGTGGCGGCTAACCGAACCGAACACCACTTTTAGTGGTGTGGCGTCTCGGATGTAAAAACCATAACACCCTTATTGGGTGTACATGTCATGTCCGGTAGGTGGTTAATACAAAGAAATGGTGTGTTTTTGAGCCGAGTATCAAAAAGAAAGTAGGACGAGTTTAAAAGAAAAGAACACAATAACCACAAGCCCTACACCTAGAGGGTGCGGCTGTGGTGGCGGCTAACTGAACCGAACACCACTTTTAGTGGTGTGTTTTGATGTAAAACAAACACCCCTTATTGGGTGTGCATGTCGGTCGGGTAACAAAGAAAAGAGCAAGGAACGAAATAACCATAAGCTCGACACTACAAGGGCGCGGCCATGGTGATACCAAGCCAAACCGAACACCACATACGGTGGTGTGTTCAGTAACAATCAAACACCCAAAAACATAAATAAATCTGAATCAAACCACCATTAATTAGTTATTAATTTTTTAAGAAAATATGTAATCATCTAAATCAAAAAAAGAGGATTGAAGGTGGTGGTAGTGGCGTGCGGCGGCTGTGCCGTGGTCACGATGGCAGTGGGTGTGGATGCGAGGCGTGATGGGGACGATGGCGACAGTGCTATGGTGACGAAGAGAGAGATATGGTGGTAAGGATGTGTAGCGGTGGCGATAGGGATGATGATGGCTCATCGGCGGTGGGCTGCATGTCAGCTGCTGCCGTGATGGCAGCGGTGGTGGAGATGGTGAGGTAGGTGATGGGGTCGGTTGGTGAAGAGGGAGATGAAAGTGGTGGTGTGGTGGCATGTGCATCAATGGCTGGAGGAGGGAGGAGGCGTGACGCCCTCGTATGAAAAAAAATTCGGTGGCCGGAAAACGCCATGGAGGCACCGGAATACTTTAGTGGTGTGTGTGGGTTTAGGTTAAATACAAATGAGGAACCCTAAATGTTAACTTATATATATATGAAACTTAAAAAAACTGTGGCAAGTTGGATATAGTTCAAGGTTGAGGTTGTAAATCTTACCATAGGGGCCTAAAGTGTAAATTTCATTGGATATTGGTTTGGGTCTCGTTTAGGCTAGCTAACGTTTGAATCAAGACACGAAAAATTTTCCGTTGCATTCCAAATAATTTTTCCATCGAAAATAAGTATTTACTTGGCCATATTTCATAAATATTTGGTAACGTTCATTTAAAATGTTCGTTTTGTTTATTACTAGACACCGGTATCACGGGTAAACTTTATTCGTAAAATAAAACGTTAACTCGAATATTCACGTTAGTAATACACGTTTTTTAATATAATGCATAACGACTCGTTAAATATTTTTATTAAATAATCGTTTTTGAGATAAAATGTTAAATAATTTATTAAATATTTTTATTAAATAAATTTTGATAATTAAATAAAGATTTAATTATTTCGTGTCGGTATGCGTTGTTCTCGTTTTCAAGCCAAATAGGTTGGAAAAATAAATTTATAAATGAGAATTATGTAATAATAACGATGATTTATTATTAAAATGAGTTCCACAAAATTACCGATTATGCGATAATTGTTTTTAGGCCAAAACACATATTAGTACCATGAACTTGTCAAAGTGGATCATCTAGTACCCTGAACTTTTAAGGGTGCAGAATGGTACCCTGAACTTGACAAAAAGAAATTTCTACTACCCTAGATTAATAATAAACTCAACAATTAATTATTTTTTTTCCTTTTAAAAATTATTTAAAATCATTTTAGTAGAGTATTTTGTAAAAAATAATGTATATTAATATTAAACTTTTAGCTAGGTAAATATATTTTTTTCCAAAAATTTAATTATTTTTTATCTTTTAAAAATTAATATAGTATTTTAGTTGATTATTTAGAATAAAAAGAATGAATATGTAGCATTGATTTCTAAAATATTTCTAGCGCGCTACTTTTAATATATCTTCGTTTTTAGATAAACTTATAACTAACTATATAGGAGTTTTATAATTTTTAATTTAAATATGCATATAAAGAACTAAATAGTCAAATTATTATACTAAAATGATTTTTAGAAAGAAAAAATAATTAATTGTTGAGTTTATTAGTATATGGTAGTAGAAATTCTATTTTGTCAAGTTCAGGGTACCATTCTGCACCCTTAAAAGTTCAGGGTACTAAATAATCCACTTTGTCAAGTTCAGGGTACTAATATATGTTTTGGCCTTGTTTTTATATGATAATAAAAGGTCAAACGGTCAAAAATCAAGTCAGACCCGAAAAGTCAAAAGGTAAAATAGTTATTTAAAGTTCTAAAAATTGTCGGTTGTCACAGAAGTGATCTTTTTTATTCACTTGGGTTCTCATATAGTACATCGGGTCACATAGAGGTGGTTTCATCTAATCACTTATGTTTATAGAGTAGATCGGGTTGTATAAAAGAGCTCTTGATGTTTAGATTAGGAACCTGTATCCATTTGACTATTAAGTCTTGGATCTCATCTTGTAATACTTTCATATAGAGTATAGGTTAGATGGTGATGTGTTGTAAAAGCTTTAAATTTATATAACTAGTTTTACCGAATTTTCTAACCAACACACGAGTAAAGTGTAACCCTCGTATATAGTATAGATTTTAGGGTAAGACCATGTCGTTCCACGGAATTAAAGTTCTGAAAGAGTTAACAAGCTTTGCAAGGCGTATCCTTATATTTGTCACGAATCTAAAGACAAATTGTAAAAGACACAATTCCAATTTTACTATTTTTGAACACAAGTTTGATTAAAACAATGTTTGTTTAGGCCGAGAACAATGAGGATATACATACGAATAAGAATGAGCACATAAATTAAAGCATGAATAGACGGGTAGTCATTCAAGCATTTAACTATTTCATATAACAAGGAATCCTTTCGGCCTTTAATCCTTAGTATATCAAATGCATAAAGATCAATTTATGTATGAAGATAATGATAATAAAACTCTCTTAATCAAATTCGTTAGACATGAGATTAAGCATTAAACATATTCATATTTGGGTTGATAATTGTTTTATTAGCCAATTCTCACAAGATTAACATCAGGTTATCAAAGACAAATAACACGAAATCAAAACACAATGATAGAGTCTTTCGACCTATATCTACCATATATGATAAATCAAACAATTAACAAGCATCCAAATAATCCAACATCGATTTTATTATGATTATAATCATAAGCATTAATATTATAGTATGTTTACATCACGATTCCTTTTTAAGCCCAAACAATCATAAACTACTACTCCATGATTATGGTAACGAAACACATAACAAACTCAAGTAATCCAGTAAGAATCATACTAAAAGGATAAACAAGATTATACCGAATTCCAAAAGAAAATGTTGATGATTTCATAAGTTTTCCCAAACGAAAACTACAAATTACTCAAGTTACAATTCAACTATCAAGAACTCTATCACAGCCACTTAATAACTCGAATTTCAACTTCAAAATTGTTCTTCTTTCTGGTATAACAACTAGGATTAGATGAGCTAGTGAAAGTTCTCCACTCAATTCCATGATTAAATAATAATTTGTAACTGCAGCAGAAAGTACGCCGCACTTCATAGGAAGTGCGCCGCACTTGGCCTTTGTATTAATTTCTCTCTCCCCGCTTTTAAGTACGCCGCACAATATATAAAGTGCACCGCACTTGGGTGCGGATTTCTTTATTATTTCTTCTAGGTCCTTTATTTAACTATCGTTAGCGTATCTAACGGATATCTTTTGCGTTTTCAATCCTTATTCCTTATTTTTAACCTAAAACAACTAATACACGAATAAGTACCTAAAGACATGATATTTAATATATTTATATAGCTAAAGAGCATATTTACGAGGGATATTTTATGTATATTTCGAGCGTTATCAAATCCCCTCATACTTAGCTATTCCTTGCCCTCAAGCAATCAAACCGAAAGTACTTCATTTTTATATGTGTGGAAGAATAAATAAATCAGTGATCACAAGCTAAGATAACGCGGCTAAGCAACTCATGAATTTTTAAGAATAAGTTTGATTCACACTCGCTCATATTTTAGTGGAGTAAATGATATAAGTAAGTCACTCAATTGCCAAGACATGATTCAATCAAATTACCATATGCTTGTACAAGAAACTAAACAAATCCGATGAGGCGTAAGCACAAGACATAATTATCAAAAGAGATGGATTTTATTCGGTTTATATGATCTGGATATAGCATAGAATGATGTAGGTTTTATTTTTGGTATTTTCAGGGTTTAAATGTCAAAAAGGTCCATAATTAAATCATTATCCACAATATCTATAAATATACACTTACTTCATTTTCATCACACTTTAGCTTATTATTTCCTTATTACTTTTTTCTTTATACTTTTATTTCTTTCGTAGATACTTGTTTTCCCTCATACTTATGATAAGCACACTACTTCAAATGAAACTTGAAGTTTGCAACCTTCGCACTTCATTATAATAGCAATACCAACTTTACGCGCATTAACACATACGGATATAATATCAAATAATTCAATCATAAAAATTTTGACACAGGTTCAGCTAAGGTTCAATGTTGTATATATATTTTTTCTTTTTGAATTTTTCTTTGGTATCTAGCACTAAAGGTGAGTGCTAGCAATGTGTTAAATTGGTTTTTCACCTCTTTATCAAAAAAATATCTATAACACGCGAACGTTGTAGATCCCAGACTTAATAGATCTTTCTAGCATGTTAAGGGTGGAAGCCAATCTGGATAGATCCAAACTAACTACAAGAGAAACAATGACTATGAACAATATAAGCTATGCGGAAACTAACTTATATTGCTAAGAAGAACAATGAATAAAACAGAACTTTGATTACTATTAATCTGCTAGGTTACAGATTACTAACTATTAATATTTTTGTGAAACTTGTATTGAAACTTATTATCTAACTAGTGTCGTAGGGTTCCTTTTATACACCAAGGAAAACCTAAAGGGCTTACAAAACGTGTGAAGAGATAATGCATATCTATTCCTATAATAACTCGTGCATATCTCCTAACAATACTAACTATTATATGCTAGCAGTACTAACTTACTACTAACAACACTAACTATACTGGCAGTACTAACAATGTACTGGCAGTACTAACTATTTATAACTAACAGTACTAACTACTTAGTCTATTTTCTTGAATCTTTAGCATTCTTCATCAGCAGCACTAAGTAGAACTGGCAGTAGTAACTTGTATAAGTAGCAGCACTAAGTTATAGAAACCTCTAAAACCCAACAATCCTCCCCTAAACATGAGGTTTACTTGTTAACTTTCATGTTTCTTCAATTTGAGCTTCTTGAACACTAGGAGGATGCATCCAAACACACTGCTACTCTTTAATTTGCTTTTTGATGAACTTGAACTCTTTTCTTACTTTGTAAACTTGAAATTCTTTAGCTTCTAGTTATGGCACCATCACAGCATCTCAACAACTCAACAACACAACTACACCAACTAAGTTGGCTTTGTAGTTTTTGGCAAACTACCAGCCATAAACGAATTTGATATTTCTTTACCAGTAGCCATTTGCTCTGGAATAGCCAATGCTTTATTGTATTAACATGGTGCATTGATAACCATATAGTTTTGAGTAAACTATTAACTATCAACGAATTTAAGATGTCTTTACCAAGAGCCGTTTACTTTGGACTAGCCAACTCTTTACTGTGAAGCATGGTGAGTTGATTACCATATAGTTTTTGGCAAACTATCAGCCATTAGAAGTCTTTACCTGAAGCCATTTGCTCTGGACTAGCCAGTTCTTAATGTCTGTTAGACATGGTGACCTGATGACCATTTGTTGTGTGGTTATAAAACCAACACTTAAAGATCCTTCTCACTCCCATCATGGCTTCCAGATTCATCAATTTGCTTTTGAATGAATCTAAGTAAATAAAAAACAGCTTCACTTTCAGATTCAACTATCAATCTAATCTCAAAGCCAACATCCTTTCAAGAGTTTCCTTTGTAAGTGGATACCTTCTTTCTGCTAACATGTAAAACTCAGTTCCATCTTCTAGCACCAAGATATGAACTCCACAGTTATCATAGAAATTCCAACTCTTAAGAATCCATTCCTTTTGGTTCTTCCAAAGATCATCTTCTGCATTTGCCTCAAACATAGTCCTTAAACTACCCCAAAGAATTAGATCAATTTCTTCTGGAGTTGATGTTTCAAATCTCTTCATCACTAGACTATGTAACTCAATGAAGTCCAATCTATCAAACCTTGAAACCATTTCAGTGAAAGTCTTGATATATCTTGAACTCCCATCAGCTCTAAAAACTCTGTAATAGTCATGAGGTTTTCCATATCTATCAGTATGATAAAATTTAGACTCCCAGTCAACAATTGGATACCTCTTGTCTAAAACTTCATAATCAATTTCTCCTTCTTCATCAGGAACTATCATCAGAAAAGCTTTTAGTTGCTCTTCCTCTTTAAGATCAGAGTCTGTCTTTTGCCTTTTAGAATTTTTTTTGTAGCTTTCATCTTAAGTCTTCTGCCTGGTCTTTTTCTGGTACTTTCTGTATTTCCTTCTTGCTTGACTTCAACTTTGGTACTGTCAGGTTCTCCAAGAACCTCCTCCTCATCTACACCAGCTGCTTTCTTATTTATCTTCTCAATCATCCTTTCATCCTTCTCAGACCCAATAGGCACAAAGTCTGCAGCTCTTTCTTGTTCCTTGATGTATAGGGCCTGAATCTCTTCAAGAGTCTTTTTGTTCAGCTGAGCATGTTTATATCTACCTATATGCTTCAGGTAGGTCATCATTAGGCTTCTCAGTTGAGTTCTTGTTGGAGGTTTGTTCCTGATAGCTGCTGATCTCTCTGCTGCAAGCTGTTTCTTCCTATTTTCAAAATATTCAGCTAACAACCTTGATCTTTCTTCAAGTGTATACATCTCTCTTTCTTCCATTTGTAGTCAAGCAGCTAAATCTTCACTAGCATCCATCTTGTCTTGAATTTCATCATAAAAATTTGCAATGTAGTCCATAGATGCTTGTTCTTGTCTCTGTTTTTCCTCCTTTTCCTTTTCCAATTCTGCTAGTTCCTCTTCATATACTAGTCTTGCTACTTCAGCATCTTTAGCAATCTAAGCAGCATCCAAATCACTTCTTTTAACTTTCTTTAATGTTGATTCTTTCAAAACCACTTTACCTTTGTCTTTAGGTTCTATTGATGGAAGTGGCTTCAATGTTAAGATAAATCTTTCAGGCCTATCAGATTCTTTAACTTCTTTAATAGCCACTCTTTTCGGCTTTGTCTTGTCACTCAGTATTACCAGAGCATCAGCAAGAAATATATCTTCATCTTCAAACACACTTATTGTAGTAGCAGGAGTCATTGGAGTAGTAGTACTAACTTCTGGTACAACAGTACTAACTCCTGTATTACCTGCAGCACTAACTGGTTCTTCATTGCTTCCTCCTTTTTCTAAGACTTCCGTATCATGTGTCACATTTAGCTAAACCTCCAGAAGGAACAATGTTCTCTAAGTTGAAACTATACATATTGTTTTGTCTAGGGATTCTAAGTAATACTTTATTTTCATCAGGCAACTTAAAGTCAGAAGACAACACAAGACATTCAGTGCTGTGAAGAGAACCTTGTTCTTCTTGTCACAAATCTGTGACACATAAAAGAGATTGAAATGTTGTAGTTCTTTCACAAAGCACACATCCTCAAAATCTAACTTTCCTGTTTTTATTTTACCTTTACCAGTTATGTAACCTTTACTACCTCCAAAAGCAACAGGGCCACCATTATAGTCTTGATATTCAACAAGGTAGGCTTTGTTGCAGGTCATGTGCATGGAACATCCACTATCAACAATCCCTTTGTTCTTTAAAGCTCTTTGTGGATTACCCTGCACATTAAATAAGAGAAATTAGTTTCTCTTAGGGACCCAATTTATTGTTGACTTGGGTCTGCCTGGTGGATCTTTAAAATTAACATTTTTACTAATGCTTGATCCACTATTGTATTTGGAGACTCTGTTCCAGTAATGTCTTTTGGGTCTCCAATTACAACCTGCTAAGGGCTTAACAGCAGTTTCCCTTATGCCCCCAACAGCACTAACTGCTTTGACCTCAGCAGTATTAACTTTTTGATTTGAAAAATTAGCTTTTGGTGTTGTTGTTCTATTAAATGGCCTTCTAATAGGTGAATGAGACTTATAAAAATTATTTATTGGTCTGATTTCATTCATAATGGGTCTGGCAGTATTAACTTTCCTAGCAGTACTAGTTGTTGCTGCTTAACTAAAGAGATTTTGTCTAGCAGTATTAACTGGAAGTATGCCAGTTTTAGTTAGTACTGCTTTTGGAATAAACTTGTTTTGATGATTCAATCTTTGCACATTGTTCCACACTGGTCTATTCTCCCCTTGACCAGTACCCTTACCCTTCTTTTTGTTCAATTCAACCTGTTTAGCCATTCTTTTTTCATGAAAATCACAATCTCTAATAAGATGACTAAAACTTCTACGTACAAAACATGCCTTTTTAGTAAACCCATATCCCAAACCCAACCTTTTGGACATTAAACCATTCCAGTCTCTCTTGTCAACTTTAGGACTTGGACTATATGTGTTTTGTTCTTTAACAGTTTCCCTAGGAGTTTTTACATGCTTAACAGTATTAACAAAAGCAAAACTAGGTTTTTCTTGTTCTTTTGAAGGTTGAATCACATATTCATCATCACTGTCTAACTCATACTCCTCAATGATAGGAGCATCAGACCAAACTTTAGGTTGACTAACAACTTTGGGTTCAACTACAACTGGTTCAGGCACAGATTCAAGTGTTTCTACACTAGAATTTGACTCACAAGAGTCAAAATTACTGGTTTGAGTATCAGATTTACTAGTTTTAGACTGTTTTGGACCATATGTGAACATAGAATCATCTACTTCTCTATCAGGTCCTGGAGGCATGTAATTTCCTGTCATTGGAGGGGGAACTGCATGCATGCCTTCAACATTTGCAAATCTATCATGCACAGGACTATCTTCTACATCACTTGACCTACTGTCAAATACACTTTGAAAAACTTTATTTTCATAACATAAGACACCTCATGTATTTGATTTCCATGCCCAAGCCTAAATTTGTCCTTAGCACTCATCTGACCATTTAGCAGTTTACTAAGATCTTTGAAAATTCTCAAGTTTGGTTTTTAATTCTTCTTTTTCTTTTACAGCTTCTGCTAATAGTTTCTTATGATATGTGAGCACATCAGTTTTATCATCTAAATCAATTTTCATAAACCTAATTTTTTCTTCATAAGCTAATTGATTTTTCTGATGACAAACTAATTGAGCTTCTACCTTTGCTAAGGCTAGTGTATAGGCTTTTATTTCTATACTAGCATCACCAAGTTGTTCTCTCTGTTCATCATATAATTTTTTTAAGTTTAGCATATGATTCCACACATTCTTTTGAACAAGATTTTACCTCAGTGTCTGAATTGCTGTAAGCCATCAAAGCAAAATTCTCTTGCTCATCCTCTGCATGACCAGTCCAGTCAACACCTTCCCTATCAAGAGTTACCAAAGCTTTAGGTTCCTCATATTTTCCAGGTCTCCTCCCATTGTCTTTTGCTTTATATCCAGTGTTCCCTGCATCTCTCATTCTGCTTTCTTGATTTCCTTTTGATCTGCATTCTCTAGCAAAGTGCCCTGTTTTGTGGCAATTAAAGCACTCAACTTTGGTCTTGTTAAAGCCAACTGGTTCCTTGGCATCAAACTGCAGCCTTTTACCTGTCTTCTTATAAAACTTCTTCAATCTTATTGAAATCATGGCTACTTTCCATTTCAAGTCCATTTCTTCTAAATCAAACTCATCAAGCTGCTCCAGATCCTCATGATCCAATTGTGGACCACTAGATTGATTAGCAAAGAAAGAGTACATGAGTTCATCAGTGTATGATGAAGAGTTTTCCCTTTGTGAGTTGTAGCCAGAAGAAGTAGAAACACCATAAGCAGTACTAACATCATTAGTACTGCTAGTGCTTTCAGAAGAAACAAAGGCGACATTCTGTGCACTAGAAGATGATCCAGTAGAGCCTTTAACATCAGACTCAAAGACTCTAAGATTGTTATAGAGATCATCAAAACTAAGACTGTCCACTCCTGGCTTGGTCCTCATGACTAAGGATACTTGGGACCAGGAAGAAGGTAAAGACCTAAGGAACTTCTGATTGGCATCTTCAGTGGAGACACCTGCACCATGAATCTCAAGTTGACTCAGAAGACTCTGAAACCTGTCATAACCTTTGTGCAGTCCTTCTGAGTTGGATACAGAAAAGCCTTCAAACTGTTGCTTTAAAATGTATTTCTGCATCTTCTTTGATTCATCATTGCCACCAAATCTGGATTTGATAGCATCCCACATCTCTTTAGCATCAGTCATCTTGTGAAATTTTGCTAAATGGTCTTCTGGTAAAGCCATAAGCAAGGTGGTCCTTGCTTTTCTTTCTCTTTCTCTGGCTAAAATTTCTTCAGCAGTTTTAGGAGGCAGAACCTTTATTACTCCATTTGTATCTGTTGAGACACTTACAGGACCATTTCCTTTTTGTATGACTTCCCATATAGGATAGTCTGTATGGCTCAAGTAATGTTCCATTTTCATGGCCCAAATGTCATACTCACCTTTCTTCAGAATAGGGAGTTTAATGGTTGACACAGTGTGAGGGGCTTGTTGTGTTGGTGTTTGTGGTGGTGGTGGTGGTGGTGGATTTTCATCATCTGATCCTGCCATTGAATAGATCTGAAAGGTAAAGGTTTATAACTGATGTGTTTTGGTTCTTCTTACTCAGAGTTTCTCTACAAGCTCTGATACCACTTGTAGATCCCAGACTTAATAGATCTTTCTAGCCTGTTAAGGGTGGTAGCCAATCTGGATAGATCCAAACTAACTACAAGAGAAACAATGACTATGAACAATATAAGCTATGCGGAAACTAACTTATATTGCTAAGAAGAACAATGAATAAAACAGAACTTTGATTACTATTAATCTACTAGGTTACAGATTACTAACTATTAATGTTTGTGAAACTTGTGTATGAAACTTGTATATCTAACTAGTGCGGTAGGGTTTCTTTTATACAACAAGAAAAACCCTAATGGGCTTATAAAACGTGTGAAGAGATAATGCATATCTATTCCTATAATAACTCATGCATATATCCTAATAGTACTAACTATTATATGCTAGCAGTACTAACTTACTACTAACAGCACTAACTATACTGGCAGTACTAACTCCTTATAACTTACAGTACTAACTACTTAGTCTATTTTCTTGAATCTTTAGCATTCTTCACCAGCAGCACTAAGTAGAACTGGCAGTAGTAACTTGTATAAGTAGTAGCACTAAGTTGTAGAAACTTCTGAAACCCAACAAACGTGATCTTACTGCGGTTTCATAAATATTTCAAGCACAAGTTCTAGAATCAACAAATCACTGGCACACTCATACACAAATAAATCAAGCATAAAAGATGTATGCTATAAAATAAGAATAGGCTTAAAATTCCTCACATTTTCAGTGGTAATGGGTATATATATGGTAGCAAAGTTATCGATCCAGAGTCAGATTTGCTTAAATGATCAATGAAATGCTTTCTTCTTCCAAAATTTAAGTTTTTATATATTTTTATTACTAGTTTTGATGCACATATTTTTTATTTTATTTTTATTTTAAAAACATAGATAAGTATATATTATGTATTGTTGAGAATTTAGTTTTTCTAATTATCTCCCCCATACTTAATATGAGCATTGTCCCTAATGCGAGAAATATTATAAAGAAAAGATAAATTAGAAAAGTAAATAGGATAATACTTCCCTTATTTCCTGAGCGCGACGAATTCACCAAAATTTGCACGAAGCTTCGTACATGAATATGTACGTCTTGATCATATTTTTCTTTTTGTATCTTTAATAATAATAACAAACAAACAAACAATACAATACAATATACATATATAATAATACTAATAATACCACTAATAATAGTACAAGAAAATTAAGTATTGTTTTAATGCCAACAGAGGCATATTACACACCATAATAATAATAATAATAATAATAATAATAATAATAAATTGTTTTTGGAAATTGTTTATAACCGTGACCCAACATACGGTCACCAAATCCCAACACATGTCATCTCGACACTACTACTCCTGTTGCTGTTCCTCATCATATCCAGGTGGTGCATAGGCTCCCTATAATGGAATGTTATATTGTCCAGCCGTGTACTCAAAAACTCCAGCGTACCTATCAGAATGGTACAACTGCCTACAGGACATCCTCTCCAACACACCTTAGCGAATCTCCATATTACCCATCCTCTCAAACAAATCCTGCATAGTCGGGCGCGGGGGTCTAGGCATAGCAACTCTCGGGACACCGGATGCTGGGTCCTTAATAATCAACCTCACATTAGAGCCGATGAGCTCTCTAAGGGTGGTAGCATCATGTAGCAACTAGCATTTTTTAGGTCATTATTTATTTCTATACTTATACTATTTATTTTAATTTTTAATAAAATTTACTTTTTCGGTTAACCGGATAAGTTATCTCGCGTTCGTAGTAAAACGTATATTAAACGTGAACCTAGCTTTAGACTAAATATTAGTCTACGTGCTCTGCGTATTTTTATTATTTTACATATGTATCCTATGTGTTATAATTTTATTTTTAACGTTTGCGTTTACTCTTCGTGATTGCGTTTTAACTCTTGCAACATTCTACATTTTTACCCATTAGCCCTAAAAATACCCGCTTATTCAAAACTTATACAAAATTTAACACCAAAATTTACTCCCACTCTCAAAATATTCGGCACCAACCACATGGTCCATGTGGTAGTTTAAGCCATACTATGTATGTGTCCACTTCATTTTGTTAATGGGACACATGGTAGATCACATTTGCATGTCTTGATAATCAAATATACTATCATCTCTTCTATCTCTAATAGTTTATCCATAACTCCACATTCTCTCTTCCTCTCTTATGGTGTGTCATCCCCTTTTGTCTTACCAACACCAATTCCATACTAATTTTGCTAGTAAAAATCTATCATAGGTTGAAGTGTTTACACTAGTTAGTGTTCTTAGTGTTAATATCTCTTCAAGCAATCATCAAGGAATCATATTTAAGGGTTTATGGCTGTGTTCATCATGGTTAATTAGAAGGTTCATGCATGTGTATCTAAGGGCTATTTGGTTGGGTTATAGAGCTAGCTAAAAATCTTGTGTTGATTATTGTTGTATTCTTCATCCCTTTTCTTCTTGTAAGAGTTATATTACCTTGATTTTACTTGTAATTTCCTTTATATTCTTCATGTATTTTTTTGAGATTTTATATATTTTATACATTCTACGTATTTATTTGCAAAGATATGACATTGTGTTTATATATTTGGGACAAGAAATTTGGTAAAAACATGAATTGTAACACATTGATTGGGACAGATTTTGATCAGTAGGTTGTAGATGTATTTTGGAAAATCTATGGACCTTGAAGGTTAGGAAAAAATATGGGCATGTAGAGTTATGTCTTAGCTTTGATTCCACGGGTGGATCACGTCGTATCGATACTTGATGAATTTATTTGGAAATAAACGGTAAAAGTAGTTGGAAACTGCACACCATATTTCATTGAGTTATAACTCCTAAAATTTATATAGAAGTCACTATTTGTGTAAACAAAAAACTTGTAGAGCACTGTCTAGCTTAAATTTGGATGCTTGAACCAGCCCTAACGGAGTTACAGTTTAGGAGACACGACTGTTTTCCCGAGACTATAGTAATCTGGGAAAATCCCAGCTTTGGTACTTGATAGAACTTTGGCCATTTGACCCCATTTTTATAAAATCCGAAGTGGTCGGACCCACATATCGGATAAATAGACTCACTTACCTTCCGTAGACGTAAAAACCAAATCAAGACCATTTACGGATTAGGAGATATAGGCTTGTGAAGTTGGATAAATCTAAAAACTCTTATCAGCCCATATATGTTGGGCTTATACATAATTAACTTTGATATTTTGGGCCCAATTATTTTTATAAAAATTACAAACTTTAAGTACAATGTTAAATCTTTATAAAACCTTATGTACATTTATTCGCGTAATATTTATAAATCTTAAGTCGCGACTTTATTTTTAGGTTGCTTTTAGGATTTTATCTTGGCTACTCGACGTTTATTACTCGTTAAATTATATTGCATAAGGTGAGTTTTCGTGGCCTCTTTTTACTTATGTTTTTCCTCGGGGGAAAATGATACTCAAATGATGTTTTTCAATACTTTTCATGTTGTCTTTCACTGTTTTCTTACTTGGACAATATGTGTTATTGTATTGCTATATATGTGTGCATTATGTGTATTTTTGGAACTTGAATATTCTGTATGTCTTTGGGTAGTGGCACCCAGTATATCTTCCGGTAGAGGCTCCCGGTATTATTAGAGTTTACTTATGAAACTCTTGGTTCTATGATTATGTTGAATGCTTACATGCTCGTATGATACTCACTATTGTCCTACTTGTATATCTTGCACGGCAAAACTATGAATTCTTTAATGTCTTAAACCTGCAAGCTCACCAACTTCATGTTGACGTTTTCGACTATCCATTTTCAGGTGAAATCAATAAGGATGCTTAAGGATAGTGAACCCCTTCTTGCTTAGAAAGTCCTAAGATGGAATCCATTAGATCTCTGATGTTGATCTTTTGTATGCGCCTTGTTAGATATGTTTGGATGAACTTATGTTTGTGTTAAACTCATATCCTGGGTTATGGGATTTTATGACAATTTGTGTTTATGATGTTATAATACTTTTATCATGATGCAAGTTTTCCAACTTGTATATGTTGTTGTTATGACTTTTAATGTTAAGTGTTCATGTAATAATTCTCTATATTGTTGTACCAATGCTTTAAGACGGTTCCCGTCTGTCGCGCCTCACGTTTTCGCCTTGGGTGGGGTGTGACACATCCAAAGACCTACAATAAATTGGAGCACTCAGTCTGTCTAATACCTCATCAGTCAATAACCTCATATTTCTCGCCATCCTGGTATTAAACTGTTCACACCATATCATACTCTCCCTCTGACTACCAACTCCTTTTCTCTTCAACCACATAGCAATCAACCAAGCCACATTAGCATATCTATCTTGGTGTTTAGCCTCAAACATGCTCATCAACCATAGCTCGTTCCTTTGAATCTTATCATACCATGTTGTCCTCTAACACAAACAATCTGTAATCATTTTCTGCAACACCTTAAGCACGGGAAATTTAATGTGTTGAGTGGTACTCTAAGACAAATGTAGCTCATCCTCACTACTAAAGCTTAACCAATAGTCTCTAGCATTGAAATGTTCATCACTTCTCAAACCTCCTTGAAAGTACACCTCAAATCCCTCCTCACGGATCTGAGCACTATGGTATAAACCCAAACGATGAGCAAACTCCAACAAAGTCAACGAGTGTATGCATCCTCCTAACCTAAACTTAATCAATTTATTAGTAATCAACTCCTCATCTGTTACATCCTCATCAAATTCATAGGTGGAATAGAACTCGTGACACAACTCGATATAGATAGGTTCTTTGATGTCAAATAAAAGTGAATATCCCCTCTTATCCTCCTATCTCGTATACATTAATCTCTAACATATCCTCAATTGCTTTGGCACAACCTAAAGTATTTAGCACATTCCAATCAATGATACATGGCGAGTAAATCTTTTTTGGAAGCAAACAAGCAAGGTTGGTGTTGTACTTAGTCTTAGCAGTCCTGTTACAAGTACCCCCAAAGTAAAAACTCGTGGTGAACATGCGGAAGCATGGCTTCCTCCACACTTTCGGTCTGACGGGTTCTCTAGGGTTGAGAAGAACCGGCTTCATCGTCATGTGTTCCAACAGTCTGCATATTAATAACAGTTCACAAACAAGTATATAATGATATTAAATAGCAATTATAGCAAACGGGTAAACATAGATACGATTGGCAAACTTTCTGTTTGGTTTTCAGACAAAAAGTACGGCGCACTACATAACAAGTGCGGCGTACTTCCTGGATTTTCACTAAGTCTGCCGGTTTTATAATAAAAATTGGCGTACTTTCTGGGTTTTCTATAACAATTTTGAATTTTTCGGAAATAACTGAATAAACATATATTTTATAATTTTGAAACAGTGTTTTATCTTTATCCAATATTCCCAAAACAGTTTATATCAATTCATAGAACTATTTTTAATCTAGATAATGATAATATATAGAATCAAAAGTAATATCCATACATTATATAAGTATAATAACAAAATATACATTAATCTTAATTTGTTACTGAATTTAAATTTTAGAAACCCTAATTAGAAAATAAACATAGATTTATTAAAAACAATAAGAACATTGTGTAGATTACATACTCTTGGCATTGTTGAATTGATGGATTGGTTTTGAGATTTTCAAAATTTATATAAAGACCGACGGTTTTGAAAGCATTATTGTTGTTATGTGTGTAATAAATGTGACAAAAACGTATGTTATATTTCCCAAACCGCCTAGAAGTGCATCATACTTACATATAAGTGCGGCGTACTTCTGGTGTTTTTCCACACATAACTGAATTTTTAGCGTATAAATTATAATGAAAACAAAAATGTAACATTCAATCCATCATCACTGATATTCATTAATATTCTTTCATAAGGACTATATGTCTGGTACATCAAAGACTCATCCTTTATGAATTTACATAGCTTTGACATGTTTTATTCAAAAACGACTCAACATAACATAGAAATAAAAAGCACACGTATGAGCATAAGATATTTTCCTATTTATTTATCCTAAAAGTTTTCCAGAGTTTAAAACCAATTGGGTGACATTATGTCACTCAATTTGTAATGATCTGATATTTTCCTATTGTTGTCTTGGTTTCATAGCCTTATTAAAAATGTTTCCATAAGGGTCCACAACTCTTATCTTAGTATGCCACTTTCCATCTCCATTCTTCTTAGCAAAATTTCCAGAACGGTTGGGTATCTACTCAGCATTTTGTAGCGGGACGGGAATAATCCAAAAAAAGCTACGGCATTTTTCCATACACAAATATTTTAAATGGATGAAGTGCAAGAGCTCAATCCACAGGGTCATCACAACTTAAATATTTAGCATGATTTGGACCATAAATGGGCTTTCCCATATCATCCTTCATCAAACAATACTCCTCATCATCATTGCTATCACTTTCCGCGTGAGCATTTCTTACATTTGCCACATAAAACTTTTGATGAACGATACCATCAAAGGTTGATGTTTTCCCTTTGATCGTATTCATAATAGCCCCACAAGTATGCAAAAAGATTCTTCTAACAACAATGGGCACATCTCGGTCTACGGGTATATCCAAGAGCAAGAAATTAGCAAGTATAGTGGTGACACCTACTTTGCAAAGTACGTCTAACAATCTTCCCATAGGTTCGACTTTTGAATGGTCAAGCATTTTAATCTTGTGTCTTATTGGCTTGACTTGTTCTCTTCCCAACTTCTCATAAATTCTATAGGGCATCACATTGATGTTTGATCTGGTGTCTACTAAAGCATGAAAAATCGTATTTCCCTTCCAAACGAATTGGTAGTTCGAATACTTCAGGATCATTCTTATCCTTAATAGCCTTGTAACTTTTGATAAACTCTTCACTAACTATCTCTTCTTCAACTTCGAGTTCTCCATCCAGCTTTAGCTTATCAAGTAAGCCGCTATCGAGCAATTTCTTATGTTGATCACTATATTTTAAGGTCTCGATAATTAGGATTTTTTCATTAAGTATTAAGATTCTCTCATAAATATCTTTTTCCAACTCTTCCCTAGAAAGTTCCTCTTGAGTTAGGGGTCGGTTAAAAGTGAGGGAGGGTCCTTCACCATTATAAGTCATCTTGTAATTTTTTGAAGGTTGCTTTTTGTTTCTCGAGCTTTTCCCATTTTACAAACAAAAGGTGGGATATCGATTATATCTAGTGGTGGTAGATCATCAACATCGATGCTAGCTAATAGAGCATCTAACTCGTCATCCGAATCATCATTAAAGGTAATAAGGTCGGGATAGATAGTGAGAATCCCGCTTCCAAAGTCAACAATCCCTTTAGTAAGTCTAAGAAATGATCGTCCAAATATAAATCCAGACTCAACGTCATCCTCCTCTGGATTAATGATAAACTTGACAAAGTAGAGTTCACCCTTCAAAGCAACGAGCACCTCACGACTCACAACACGTTCATCATTTTTCTTTAACTCGTATGTCAATCTAAGCTTAACCACAAATTCATTGGATATCATATTCTTTTCATACTCTAAATCAGTGATCCCATCGTATGCATCTAAACCTTCAACAAAGCATGGAGTAATGTACCACTCACTAACTTCTTCAGTCTCCATTCTATGAAACGTAAAAGCTTTGACCTCTTTTCTTTTTCCACTATCTGTTGTATCTTGATACTCAGAGCCATCCCAATTTCCTTCACTCTCAATTTTATCATTAAGCGAAATACGATCATTCTCTCTTAAGCACAAACGTCGAATACTAGTGTTCGGGTTCATTTTTAATTTAAGATAACACAATATCGAAACAAATATTAGTGGGCTAGTACAAGTAAAGATAAACAATATTTTACACTCAAGCAACATTAGTAAACACTTAAAATTTTATAAACGGATTGGTTTCCTCATAACGAACAAGATATATAGGTTCTGTAAACGTACATGCATAAAAGTGCGGCACACTTCAAAAGAAGCGCGGCATACTTCCCCTGGTTTTTTGAATTTTTCCAGAAAAACCGGCGTACTTACTAATAAGTGCGCCGTACTTAAGCTTTTTTCATTTATGATTTTTATAATACTCTTTATTTTTAGAATACCAATCATTTTAAACTTGTTTTTATCATTAAATATATAATGAACATGAGCAGTTTAATCATAGTCATTATCACAAAAACATTCATAAAGTCATTTTCATCAAAATTTCTCATCTTTGCATTTATACGCTTTTTGTATTGAATAGGCACATTCGCATAGTTAAGAGGCTCACAAAAACAGATAATAATCATAATCATATAACATAATTCACTCATAATCATTTTAATAATCATACAACAATTTATAGTGTACAAATCATTTTTTGTGTTTTCGGCTTAACATGATTTTTACAGTGATCAGTTATACAAGCACTCTCATGTAGCAACACACAATAAACAAGCAACACAGAAATATTATTGAACATAGATTTAAGCATAACATACGCAAGAAAATATTTTTTGATATTTTAGTTTTAATATACGGAATTGTACAAATGCATAAACTCAACAAGTAAAATTACAAAGAAAGCTATCCTCATGTTTTAAAAATTGAATTTAAACATTAGAAAGGTTTGGTGGTGGTTTTAATTTGACACAGACTTCATAATTTGAAATTTCTCAGAATGTGCGGCATACTTTTGTGTTTTCTAAAAAAACCGACGCATAATTTTATGTGTGCGCTGTACTTTCTGTAGCAGAAACATATTTTTGGGTCAGTTTGCCAGAAAACTATACGGCGGGGTGGTATAACTTTGCAAAACAGTAAGAAAACTAACAAGAAACAAATCAATCCCCAGCAGCGGCGCCAAAAACTTTGATATGTTGTAAAAGCTTCAAATTTATATAACTAGTTTTACTGAATTTTCCAACCAACACATGGGTAAAGTGTAACCCCCGTATATAGTATAGATTTTAGGGTAAGACCAGGTCGTTCCACGGGATTGAAGTTCTTAAGAGTTAACAAGTTTTGCAAGACGTATCCTTAGATTTGTCACGAATCTAAAGACCGATTGTAAAAGACACAATTCTAATTTTACTATTTTTGAACATAAGTTTGATTAAAATAATGTTTGTTTAGGCCGAGAACAATGAGGATATACATACGTATAAGAATGCACACATAAATTAAGGCATAAAAGTATGAATAGACGAGTAGTCATTCAAGCATTTATCTATTTCATATAACAACGAATCATGTCGGCCTTTAATCCTTAATATATCAAATGCATGAAGATCAATTTATGTATGAAGATAATGATAATAAAACTCTCTTAATCAACTTACTTAGACATGAGATTAAGCATTCATATTTGGGTTGATGATTGTTTTATTAGCCAATTCTCACAAGACTAACATCGAGTTATTAAAGACAAATAACACGAAATCAAAACACAATGATAGAGTCTTTTGACCTATATCTACCATATATGATAAATCAAACAATTAACAAGCATCCAAATAATCCAACATCGAGTTTATTATGATTATAATCATAAGCATTAGTATTATAGTATGTTTACATCACGATTCCATTTTAGCCCAAAAAACATAAACTACTACTCCATGATTATGGTAACGAAACACATAACAAGTAATCCAGTAAGAATCATATTAAAATGATAAACAAGATTATACGGAATTCTAAAAGCAAATATTGATGATTTCACAAGTTTTCCCAAACAAAAACTACAAATTACCCAAGTTACAATTCCAACTATCAAGAACTCTGTCAGAGCCACTCAATAACTTGAATTTTAACTTCAAACTCGTTCTTTTTTCTGGTATAGCAACTAGGATTAGATGAACTAAGAGTTAGTTCCTCCTCCCTACTTCTTCTTAGTGATTTTACTTCTTCCTTTGATTTTGTGATGATTGTGTAGTAGTGTTTTTAAACTCTGAAGTAAGGCCTCTATTTATAGGCTCAAAATCCATCTATGAACGGGGGTAATTATTGCACAAAGCTAGTGAAAGGTCTCCACTCAAGGCCATGATTAAATGATAATTTGTAACTGTAGCAGAAAGTACCTCGCACTTCATAGGAAGTGTGCCGCCTTGGCCTTTGTATTAATTTCTCTCTCCCCGCTTTTAAGTACGCCGCACAAGATATAAAGTGCGCCGCACTTTGGTTCGGATTTCTTTATTATTTCTTCTAGGTCCTTTCTTTAACGACTGTTAGCATAGCTAATGGATATCTTTTGCTTTTTCAGTCCTTCTTCCTTCTTTTTAACCTGAAACAACTAATACACGATATTTAATATATTTATATAGCTAAATAGCATATTTACGAGGGATGTTTTATGTATATTTAGAGCGTTATCAGATGGTTTATGTGTTTAGGCCTTAAAACACAAGGTTTGTTATGTTGGGCCATAAAACATAACAAGTGTTGTAAAGAGATTGGTTCTAGCTAGATTAGAACTCGACATCTAGCTTAGTGTCGGAAGACATTGTAAGCGATGTATAGGTTAGTTATGTTAGGCCATAAACATAACGGGTTTGGTCGTACCCGAAGAAGGACTCGACATTTAGCTTAGTGTCGGAAAATAATGTAAGCGATGTTGTATGGTTTTCTCTGCCTTGAAGGAGCTTGTTGACTAGTGAAGTAACTCTCGAGTTGGGTACTCGGGGAGTGGAGTAGGGCGAAGAGGAGCTTCATGACCGAACCACTATAAATCATCGTGTCCTATTTGCATTTCCTTTTCCTTATCTCTTTACATTTAGATATATATATATATTTAATAAACAATGATTTCTTTTCGTTTCTTATGCGTTACAATAAACTATTTCATATGTTTATAATTGATTTATCTATAGATATATATATTTAATAAACAAATGCTTAAAACAATGTTTCTATAATAAACCAATTTAAAAAACAAATATTTAGCCAAAAAAAATTAAACAATAATCACAAGTCATATCTGCCCATCGGGCAGGTTTTGCAACTAGTATATATATATATATATATATATAGAGAGAGAGAGAGAGAGAGAGAGAAAGAGAAGAGTTCAAGTAAAATAGCTCATTACGCTAAAAACGTAGGAGACAATCACAACCCTTAGATTCGTTGACTTTAACTTGATCAATGGTTCATAAATTATGTGGTGAATTCGTAAATTAAATGAAGTTTTTATGCCTTGAATTTTTGGTGGAGGGTTATTTTTGTACTTTTACACCTCTTTGCATTCAAACATATCAGCAGTTCCAAACTTTCGTATGAAAAACGGGATTAAAATGCCATCTCTCTCATAGAGTCACAGCTACGAGTATCATGCATAACAAATGATTCTCCATTAGACTTTCATAAGTAACGCTTCAATAGTTTTCTAAACACTACGGTGATTTATACATGTTCCAGAATTTCTGTTGAATCGAATAATTTGCATCTCTGAAAAGAATTTGTTGATGAAGAAGATATCGGTGATTTTGATTTTCATTCTCGTTCAGGATTCTTATATTATAATCGGGTAAATTTAGGTTTAATCTTCATGTTTCAAATCCACATGATGACATAAATCTTGTTCTTCGCTTTTTATTGTTTATTTGCTACTATGATTTTCATTTTTTGGTTTGATGTTTTTACATCTTTGGATGTAGGTTAAAAGATAGAAAAACAAAGGCGCTGGTGAAAATCCAAGCTGAAATCAATGAAGATGATGATTATCGAAGACGACCATGATCGATGTTGATGGCTGATACGATGAAGATGCGAAAATTGGTCTTGCTGCAGAAATGACAATGATGAATTATGATCGTGATGCTAAAGTGAATGATTACTGATAACATCAAATAGTTAATACATTTTGTGTCACACCCCGTCAGTGGCGAAAACACGGGATGCGACGATACCGTTCATCGCACAAGATACAAGATCATACTCCTTATAATTTACAAGAATGAAACTTAGGTTTACATAAAATTTTACAAGTTAAGAATTGACAAAATTGAATAATCAAAACCCATCTCGACCCAGTCCCCTTGGGTTACGTCTTTGCTCTTTCAACACCATTCATATACCTTTAATTGACAAACCTGAAAATGATACTCGAAAACGTCAACACTAATGTTGGTGAGGTTTGACCTTAAACCTAAAAGTTATGCCAATATTTCAAACAGATGGAAAATAGTTGCCATTGATGACGTGTATATATATGCAAACAAAACATAGCATCACACCGATAACTCAATAACTCATATGTCACTTACGCATCTAAAGGGCTTACCAGCTGGAGCACTAAATTAGGGCAGGACCACACACAAACTAAGGTAGGTGTACCCATCCGCTCCAATAACCACACAAATACTGGGCAGCGTTACCCCTTGATCCAAAAACAATAGTTTTAAAAACATTAATATTCTCTTAGCAGTCATTAAGCACATATCTTGTCCGAAAAACAAAACACACATTTGCACAGGTCAATGTCAAAACACGTTCCAAAACACATTTTGAGTATTCAATTTTCCCCTAACGGAAAAACTGTAAAAAATGATGGGGGGGGGGGCCCTACGAGAAATCACCTCAATAAGCAAAATGCAAAACAGCACAAAACTCAATCTCAAAGCAAGCAATAATCTCAAGCTAAGGCACAGCAGTAACCGGCCATGGCCTAATCATTTACGACACTTAATTAATGTTCGTACAAAGTTGTCTTATTGTACAAGTATTCGTCTTTACACACACCAAGATTCTCAATACCGTTACAAAAACCCCCTTTTTCTTATCATCAAATCCTTTACTTTTTATCTCAAAATCATTATCTTATAACGAACCCGTTATTCTTTACAAAACCGTCTATTTCTCATAACGAAACTAGTTTTCTTTACCAAACTGGCTTTTCTTCATATTTTGTTGTGTGGTAATTACGCAAAATGACTCAACACTTGGGCTAAGTGTGACATAAATACAATTCACTCAAGACACCTTCAATCGTTAAAACGAAACAGTCGACCAGATACTCTGCAGAAATCTTGACGAAAAAGAAATAAGCAAAAACTCAAGAGCCGAAAATAAATAAATCCACATTTCCGTAATCTATATATATATATATATATATATGTATATATATATGTATATATATATGTATATATATATGTATATATATATGTATATATATATGTATATATATATGTATATATATATATATATATATACTTATTTATTTATATATATATATATAAGTATTTAATAATTTAAATAAAATAATAAAATTTTATTATTATTTTCGTCTTATTATCAAGCTAATGGGGTAATTACAACGTCTCGTTCTTTTAATATGTCCATGTCCAATAACTTTTAACTCGGCACTTAATCTTTCATAAAAATCATCCTTTATTCCTTCAATTCAAATCGATACCACCGTTTACAAATGTTAATTATTTAAGAAATGTTTCGAGAAAATATATCCTTCGTCTTGTAATTAATTTGAAATAAAATAATATTTTATTATTAGGCTCTTGGAAATTTACCCATTTAAGTAAAGTTTCTATGTATAAAATTCCTTTGAAAATTCGGCATGACCCGTACTTTTATACGACATTTCCCAAGGTTTTAAACCTTAGTCCCAAATACTTTTCACGGACTCATCATTTCCCAACAAAATAACAAAAATCAGTACTTTCAACACTTTTAATCCAACTGTAGCAAAATAATCCAATTACATTTGAGCCGAAAATAAATAAATCCACATTTCCGTAATCTATCCGATATATATATATATATATATATGTATATATATATGTATATATATATGTATATATATATGTATATATATATGTATATATA